>STHB01010469.1:0-14090 GCA_018908115.1 Anopheles rivulorum | reverse complement strand
AAAACAACAGGGAAACCGAAAGATCAGAGGCGCGCAACCGCAGAGAAATGAAGAAAACAGGCTCGAACGGCTTATTAGCTCAGCGCAATGCAGCCGCCACTTAGGCGATGGACAGTGTGTGTGTGTGGTGCACCACTTGAACACCTTTTCTTGTTCGGCTTGGTGATGGAAAGCAAAGGAAAAACCAAGGGCAAGATGGAACACGCATGGCCGGAACTGGCCGCTTCGCTTCGATGTGCGCGAGAAAGGCCACCAGTCCAGATCGGCAGCACACCTTCGGCTCTCCCCCATTTCCACCCCCTTCTTCCCACACCCCACCGCCCCTTCCTGTTTCGGGGTGGTGTGGGGTAAGCGGATATATGCGCGGCATTGTTGACAATGCGATGCATCTTAATGGCGAACAAAGAGACGGACCGATTAAAAAACGGCGCAACGAAAACACTTGACACTATTGGGGGCCCTTTTTCGAGTTCACTTTAAGCAAACAGTGTCGCGGTACACGACTACCGAACGAACGCTGAAGGAATCGCGCTTAATGGCGCCATTCGAAGAATGGTCATAGGGGTTCCACACCACGAAGCAGTTTCCTCCCAAAATCCTCCCAAGGATTGGCCAGCAGGCAATGAGTATCAGCTTTATCTTTTAATTTGTCTCATTGTTACTGACAACAAAACCATGTCTGCGATTCTAAATACATCGTCAAAAAAAAGGATCATTTCACTGCAAGATGAAATCAAAACCATGAATTCAAAAATAAATATAACAACCGTTTTAAAGAGATTAAAGCACATCTAAAAACTGTAGTTATTCGTCTATCACTTGTTTTACGATGATATCGGAACAAATGAAACCCAGCAGCACGAAGTGCTAAAACTTATGTTTCTGAAAAAGAAAATATAAGCAATAGATAGAATAATGGTAGAAAACATCAAACCACCACTTACAATTAGCCTAACATGTTAAGAAAACATTTACCTAAATTGGTGTCTAGGCACGACACCGCAACGGGACAACAAAATAAACAACCATAAATGTTCATCAAAATGGATGCCACCGAACGTCAGACAATCAAACGCTCTTAATAAACTTTTAAGTTTTCTTTTTTGGACCTAAGCAGCATGGTTTAATTAGCGGTATCACACACTCAAATGTTACGCTAAACGATAGTGACTGAATTTTGCAATCTTGCTGTGAACGCGGGGTTGAGGTTTTTTTTCGATTTCTTTCTGTTTTTTTTTTCTTTAAATAATTTGGTTACGACGTAAATATTGACGTCGTTTCTTCTTCGCAAAAAGTTGTCAAAAATGGTTTCCTTAGGTAGAACGGTTTCTGATTTGGTTTCTGGTTTCATGCTAATTCCCTTCACCTTTCCACTGACACTTGTTGTAATCAGTGTGTTTACATTAGTGGGTTGTATTCTTAAGGCGTAAATTTGTTTACGTTTTAGAAAGAGAAAGATTTTGCTAACACATCTCTTGGAGCAATATAATTTCGAACAGAAATGACAGAACACCTAATGAGTGTCATGAGAATGATACCAAACAACCATCATCTCCATACAATAGCAAAGCCTCAACATTAAGCAGCGTGTATCAAAGTGAGAACAAGGCGCAACTAACAAAGACCAAAAGCCCCAAACATCACACCCACAAAACCCACAAATAAATACATCAGACACAGAGATAGAGAGAGAGAGAGAGATAGAGAGAATGTGTGTGTGTGTGTGTGTGCAATTCAGAGAAGAAAGCGCAATGTTAACTAACCGGACAGGCACGAACATTCGCACACAATCGCTTCATGGGCTGCAAGCATGTTCTGATCCTTTTTTTTTTCCCCTTAAAATGCTCCGCACAAGCGTCCTGCCACGCCTCGCCCTACTACCCCTCTCCATCCACCGTTGTATCGGGTCCGTTCCGCTCGTGCCGCTCAACGATTGGAAAATTGAGTGTGTAATTCGTGTCTCGTCACGAAACCGTGGGCCCCTGTTGTTTCCTTGACCTCTTCCTTTGCCGCCACGGCTGACCGAAAAAAAAAGAAGGGACCCGTGGAATGGGCACACAACAATGGCTAAACGAGCCGAAACGCTGGTGACAGGCCGCCTCCTTTCGTGTGCGCCCGTGACGTTGAAGGTTGCTTCCTTTCCGGTGAGGTTATTGAATCGGTCGGTGATCGCGTCAAACTAGGCGCACCGGCCACCGTCCCTGACATGATCGAAACCCGAGACCAACAAAACAGTGGCAGCCAGGCCAAGGGAAGGAGGGGGGGGGGAGGATGGTGGGCAGCACCACCCAACAAACACTTTTCCCCGTTTGGCCGGTGTGTTTGGTTCTGCGGAAAATCCGTGAATTAGTGTCGCACGCAATGGTGCTTTCCCCGACCAATCGCGCCAAGATGGCTGTCGCTTCCCTACCGGCAAACATTATCTCCTCCTGTCAACGGCACGCACCGTAACCGTGTGTGTGTGCGCGTCCACGCATACATACACACGAGACATGTCTCTAAACGGTTGCGTTTAGTTGCGCTTTGCGGCATCAAATCCTTCACGCGCAAGGATATCCTTACCCGTTCGGGGTGAAGGTCGCCATCATTTGGCCGTTAGCCGGAATTGTAACAAGCGCAGGACGAATGGAAGCGAAATCGAAGGGAATTTTCCCCGATGCGGTTTGGTGCATCGATGTGTAACCTCCTCCTTCCCTCCCCCTGTGTGCGTTCCCCCTTTTTTCCGTTACCGCTTACCATATCCCCCCAAATAAAGGACATTTTTAACCGTGCTCGTGTGGTAAGCCAGCTCAACACCAAACCCGGAACACAGTTGAGAACCAAAGAAAAAAAAAAAACATAATAACAAAACAACACAAAAACTCATTTAAAAATGTGTTTAAAACGTGTCAAAAAACAGGAAGACAAGAAGAGCAGGAGTCGGGGTATGGGGTGGGGGGCCCTGAAATGCAACGGTACGGGCAGAAAGAAGAAAATAAAGCACTGATAAAACCGGGAAAATAGAAACAAACCACCAAGAGTTCAACTAGGAACCGGAAACCGGGGAAACGTAACAAAAAAAGAAAAAAAAAACACGACCAAAGCCGGGTGAAAACAATACAGCCCAAAAAAAAAAACGAAGCGAAAAAGAAGAAACACAACAGCAACAAAGATGCTGTCAATAAAATGGTTTTCGGGATTCGGAAATTGTGTGTGAAAAACTCGGAACCACTGTTCGAGCGTGCAAAAAAAAAAAAGAAAAAAGGTTCGGATTTTAACCGGGATGGCAGGAAAAACCGAAACATTGGAATAGGCGAGCGTGCGCGCGCGCGCGCATGCATAACATCGCCACCCCTTAATAACTGTCATCCCCCTTGGGCTTGGAGGAACCGGGAAAGCGATAGGAATGCATTTGCATCTTTAACATAAAAATAAAATGAAAAGAATACCCCAACGGGAAAGAAGCAACATTCGGGGGTACAGTGCGCGAACATTGTGCTGGTATGCTCGCACTAATGCTGCCTTATAACGCCTAGGTGCCGCTGTTTTCACACAGGCTCCGCCCCGTTCGACACGAGCACGGCCACAAAAGCGCACGGGGTACGGGGTTCATTCCGCCGGTCAACGCAGCAAAGCGCAGCCCGCCTGTGGTTGTTCATCAATCTTATCTTCGCCGTACGTACGGGGGTCGCACCGCACCGCTTATCTCGCCCCGTGTAGAAATGGTAGATGTATGCCGCACGAATGAACACGCAAATGAATGCGCCGCATGTTCATGGTTCATGCGAACGGGGGAAAAAAGAAAACGATAAAAGCACGCTAGCGTAAGCACGCCCATATTTCGTTGTGCGTAACGCGTGGACGTGCGCACAAGCGCATTTCCTCGTAAGCGCAAATGGGGTGTGGGTTAGAGATGCGGTGAGTATGGGGGAAACCCCCTGTGTACAAGACGGCTTTGCGTAGTTCACGCGGGATGAACACGGCACCAGTCAACGCCGTCACCAGCGCCCAAACGCGCACTGCGAGCGCCGGTTCGATGAATTCCAACCAACAGGGACACGGCGTTGCGGTTCGGCGGCACAGTTCTCGTTCTACCGCTGGCTAGTGAGTACGCTGCGTAGCGTAGAGAGTGAGTGTAGCGTGTGTGCAGTGCGTGTTGGCCCCCGGGGAAACACACCAGCCGTTTTGTGCGTACGTACTAATAAAGCAAATCCCCAGCAAAAAAAAAAAAGGAAAGCACACCAACACACACACACCACAAGGCAACTGGAGCGAACGGGCGAAAAAACCACACCGCAAAAAAAGAAGAAGTGAAAAAAACACGCACATACGAGATTCGGGTGCATTTGTACAAGGACAAAAAAAAGCAAGGAAAGAAAGAAAGATAAAATAAAAAAATCCGCGCGTTTTATGTGGGTGCTTCATTTCGTGTCGGTTTGTCGAGGGAGAAAACCTTGTGTTTCCTTTTGCTAATCAAAAACAAAACCGAAAAAGCAAGTTATCATATCATCCACCACGCGGTGGAGGTGATGTTGGTGATGGGGATGGTGGTACCGTTTGCGTGTCAGTGAATTGTTGTGAATGTAAAGTGCGAACAAAACAAAACCAAAAAAAAAAAAACAGAGTGTTTCCAGTCACCGGACAAAATTGCAAACGATCGCTCCCGGCAAAGCAAGATCCGCTGATTGGGTATCCCATCAATTCGTCACTCAACTCATTTGCTCATCAACACACACAACCACACACCATCGCCTGACCTGGTCCTGGCAGCGTGGAGTACAACACACATGTGCTATAAAAGTGGTAGTAAACAACGGCAGTAGAATCCAATAGTGGATGTTATCGCTTAGCAAGCTATGTTACTGGTACCTGTTGTTACCTTCCAGTACCTTCAACAAGATCACCGAGTGTTGTGCGTGTTTTAAATCTTATATTTAAAAAAACAAAACAAAACATAAAACGAGCTATAAAATCTTTTATAGCACGCATATAAAGAGCATCCGCAGGGGAAGAGAAACAAAAAACATTCGCACAAGCAAGCGCACAGTGGAATCGGTCAATAAAAAAACAAATGAAAACCCTAAAGCAAGATAATTCGGACGATCATGCCTGTTAAGCGTTGGTGGACTTGAAAGGATCGCCAGATCACCTCCAAAACGGCAACACCGGCTGTCGGCGTGTCAGCAAAAACCCGTGCCTTAAAACCGTGGTGTTGTTTGTTTGAAGCACTTGTATATCTCAGGGAAGTAAACTTTTTTTCTTTTGGTTGAGAAAGGTACCCTTTTTCCACTACACCACATCTGGGGCTCTCCCCCCCCCCCCTTCCCTCTCCTTCCCTCTCGGCGGGAAGCTAGCTACTTTTCCCCATCTCGGAAAACGCCTTCTTAAACCACACGCAAACACACACAACAAAACACCTGAATGCAAGTACAAAAGGAAAGAAAAAAAGTAAACAGATCGCTCACAACCTGCAGGATGGGTGAACCCATCCTCTGACTAACGAATGTATCGGACATCCAACAGTACACGAAGTAACCTGTACGCTAGTAGCGGAACCTTATCCACTAGCTAGGCCTCCATAAAACTGGCCTCTGCCAATACTGTTCTTCTGCAAACGAAACCAAAAAGAAAAGGAAAGAAAGCACGAATCGCGCTTTTTCGTTTCGGTGTGCTTAACCGCGTTTTGACTTGGTTACCCGTTTATTTTGGAAGGTATTCCGTCGCAAAGGTCGCTGGTGCTGTAGCGTGGGTACAAACCGATCCGCCCTTTATAAAGGAACAGGAAACGGCTCCAAACAAGGACGTGCATATCCGCTTTCCGCTAGTTCGCGTCTAATTTCGCATCGTTTGTGTTTGTTCGGGCGTGTTACAGTGTGTGTGTGTGTTACACGGCAGACGGTGGTGGAAAAATTGGCAATCTGTTTATTCCTTTTTGTTTGGTTTTGGGGGCCTAAAGCCTGGTAAAGGTGTGCATGTGTGCTCGGATAGCGATCGCCGGCGTGGTGCGCGAGTGTTGATAAAAAGGGAGATCTCTCCATCGTCCGTCGGTGGGTTGCGCGCTACCCTTTACAAAAAAAAAGAAGGCAGCACTCTACACCAACACCTTTCTTCAATCAAGGCGTGCCTCTCGTTGACCCAACGCATCCGGCCCCAACTGTCGTCCGCATCTTGGTTAAGTGTGTACGTTGGAGCGCGCGCGTATGTGTGTAGGCTTCCCAAGCCACCATCGCTCTTAACCGGAACTGTAACTGGAGTTCAGTGTTGCAACATCAACTATCAACAGCTTGACTCTGCTATCAAAAGAGCAAAAGGAACCACCGTCGTCATTCACAAAATAAATCGCTACGATGGAACCAGGTAAGTCATGTTTCTTCTTACTTGTGTCGGGTTAATACAAACAGACAGCTAGAACATTGCGTTAGTTTCGTGCCAAACATATCGTACCACTTTAGGGGGCGAAAAAAAAACAGGGAAAACAACACTTAGCATTAAATGATTGCGGTTTTAAGCAGGGAAGACATATGTTGCGTCTTCCAACTCTGCTGGACATTCGTATTGACAGGCCGGCCAATGGCCCGCCCGTTTACAATCTCTTCTCCTTTTCTTCGGCAACGCGATAAGGGAAACACCTTTACTTTATCATCGGCCTTGCGTGAATTCAAACACAAACAGCCACACAAAAGCAAACCTGGGCTGCTGTTGTGAAGCAAAAAACTCTCGCTCCTCCCGTGATGGTGGGAGTGTTAAAACGCGAAAACATTATTTCGGGAAAAAAATCGATAAAACCCATTTCCAACGGCCCATTTACCCCGGGTGAGCCACTTTCCGCATTGCCTCACATCTCCGCTAACTACACTAGGCTTCGTTTACTGCCCAAGCGAAACAACATTTTCATCGAACAAGAGGTTTGTTTACTATTAAAAAAAAAGGAAAACGATGAAAGTGAAATAGGTTTAAAGCAACGGACATAACAACAACAAAAAACCAAAGAAAAGCTTTACGCACATACACACACACACACATACACATACATATTCCAATCGTCCCCATTTTGGTACGAACCTACTGGGACGAATAGCCGGAAGTGATCCGTTGAAACCCGAGAATGGGTAGATGCGGAAATAACAAGAGAGCTGCTCTGAGAAGGGGAGCACTTGCTTGCTTCAAAAAGTTGGATTCTGCGCATTCGCGTGGATCCGTTTTGTAAAGGGGAGCATAAAAATTAGAACGAAAACGGAACGCTGGATTTTTTTTTTATGATGCATGAATGCACTCCGCAGTCGCAGGACCGTTTTGTGTTGAAAAATAAGGACATTCGACTTTGCCCCGAGGGTGGGGGTGTCCTCGGGTGGGCGCAGAGAACGAAAAATCAAATTCGCGACCTAAAAACCCGTAGCTAACGCTATTACAGAACGATATCGGGAACCATTTCTCTCTCTTTCTCTCTCTCTCTTTTTTGCTGAAGGATGTAATAATCTGTAGATGGAAAAAATAAAAGACCGCCGAAAACGACCGGCACACAGCACCGGTTGGTTTTCGGGTAAAAGGAGCCGTTTTTTCGGAAGCGTTTGATTTTGATTTTGACTGGACACGAACAAACAAAACAACCCGAACCCCCGGGGTCCGGTGGCTCTCTCTGTACGACCGTGAGCTGTGGAATGTATGTTTAGGTCCGTTCGCTAACCGAACCACCCGGAACCTAAAACCAAACACCGGGAGCCGCTTTTTTCAACGTCCCAACACACACACACACACACACGCGCGGTGTCTTGCTGTCTCTCCATTCCCACCTGCACACGCTTGTAAGACGCTTGTTTGGGTGGGCGAAGGCGCGGGAAGGTGAGGGTGGTGAAGCAAAAATTTGTTAATTTGTTAACTCCCGGTGGCCGCTACCGGAGATGAACAATAACAAGAAAGAACTCCCCGTGTGTGTGAGAGAGAGAGAGAGAGAGAGAGAGGGAGAAAAAAGGGCGCACCGGCGTACAAGCACCGAAAAATACCAACAAAACCAAACCGCGGGACACACTGTTTGGCGCGCGTTGGTGGAGAATTTGTATCCGGACCAGGGCAGAACACGAACCACCACCACGGGGAGAAAAAAAAAGGTTTGAAAGAGACCCAAAAAGCGCCTAGGAGGTCCTGTGGATGCGTTCTGTGTTTCTCTGTTTGCTTTCCCGTGAACTCGAAAATCCCGACCGTGTGTAGGTAATGTTTATGTATGGTTCGGGGGATTTTGTTTTTTTCGTACTGGCCACCGGTTTTTTTTTTTGGGGTTATGATGCAGTGTACACAAGGGATGCTGGAAGGACCCACCCTTCGAGACAGAGAGAAAGGTGACGGAATCGGTGTGCTACTGCGTTACTGCCGCCTCGTACGATTAAGCGCACGCTAATCGCTTCCGAGTTCCGAAAGCGCCTAAACACCGACGCAAGAAGCCGAAGAATGTAACCCAACGCTTCGCGCAGGAATATAGAGAAAGAGAGAGAGAAAGAGAGAGAGAGAGAGAGAAAGAGAAGGATAACAAAATAATTCACCTGAGATGAAGTGTTCTGCTGGAGGTTGAAGATCTTCGGGGAGTTCAGTCACCAGCGGCACAATGGGACGAACGCATACCCCAGCGGGAACATATGAGAGCAAATAAAACATTAGAAATTTATTTCTATTCTCCAACAACAACAAAAAAAAAACAAATAAATAAAGCGTCTCACATTTTGTGTGCCAAATGATGTAAGCATTCTATTAGCGTGGACCGGTGTACGCAAGCAACATTCCTGCTGTTAAACAAACCGGAATGTATGTTTTAAAATCAAGGTATATACATAACATCCCTTAACGAAACCTTCTTACTGATAGTAACCCCGCTGATAACTACCGCACACTTGCCGGCATTTTCGCAATTATCAATACCGACGTGCAAAACGTATCATCAACAAACTGGCGAACAATAACAACGCAACCGTGCGCCCGATGCTTTTGTTGTCCGTCCCGTTCGGTTCCCCCGGGCAAAGCGTTAAGATGACCGTTGCCGCGTTCTGATAATAGTGCCGCGGCGCTTTGTGTGTACGTACGGTTTCGGTTCCCATATCAGAGAAATCGGATCGGGCACGGTTTGTGTGAAAGTTCCAAACCATTAACCATCGATCCAACGTGACGTTTGGCTGGATGTCGCCGGTAATTGTTAGCCGCGACGGTGCGGTGTGTGCCGTGTGTTGCGGAAAAAATAGAAAGGATTTCCAATTAAATAGCGCCAAAGCGCAATTTGCAAGCGAACAGCAGGCAAGCGTGTGCGCGCTTGTCCGCCGGTGGATGAGATAATTGTTTTCATTCTAAATCGTCGGCATCCGTCGGACGTGTTATCGGGACTTGTTGAACCAAAGTGCAAAATATAGTGAAGCGAGTGATCATTAAAATTTGTTTCTTTTTTTTTTTGGTGTGTGTACAGAAAATATCAGTTCGCCTTATTTAGGCATAAACATTTCAGTATCAGCTGCAGGAGCAATTAACATTCACAGCTGGGTAGAAACCTTTATTTGTCCTAACGTTGGGAAAATTATTTGAAAACAATCGCCTTCGACGTCAATACGCAATACGAAGCGCATACACAGCGTGCTTTAAACTACTATTCGATGGCATTTTAAAAAACTTTTTTATTACTTTTGGTATTGTAAAGTAATGTCCGCACGCGAGTCAACATTTTACATAAATTGCGTGCGGAAAAAAAAATAATTACGGCATAAATAATTAATTGATCTCCAAACTACGTGTGACTCCAGAGTCCAGAGTGACTCCCATAGTTGGCGCACAGTGTCACCTTTCATCGGAAACCTGTGCCTCTCTTACTACCTGTCAGCTGCTGCTTGACAGTAGCAGACACGGGCGGAACGACACATGATGCGGAAGGAGGAAGGTGTGCGCAGTAACAGATCGGGATGCAACCGATGGGAAGATAGAATTACATTTGTTTTGATTATATTTGCCGTCCCGTTCTGGTGGACGACTTCGTTTGCCGCCGCCCTCACGCATACCCGTATTCATCGTCGGCTACTAACCTTTGTCGCCTGTCAGAAGCGATTTGAGCTGGTTGGATGCTGTCCGTCTTGTACTTTTGTTTTTTGTTGTTGTTGCTTTGTGTCTCTCATTTTTCAGACCTTTTGAGATTCGAGGTGAAACACACGACGTGATATAGATTGATGTTGATCCGGCGAAGGTTTCTGATTAGTGGCTACCGTGTTTCTGTTTTTGGAAGTTGCCGGATTCCCGGTCCAATTTTTTTTTTCGTTTACATGTCTAGACGGAGAGTTGCGCGTCCAACATCCAGGGCAGGTCGTGGCGGATGCAGTTTCATTTCTTCGCTTCTCCTCGCTTCTAAACACAACCATTTTTCCTGCAACCCATGTACCGCGACAGTGCCGCAAACAAGTAAAGCAAAAAAGTGTACTCTGGGTGCTGCCCGCTGCCCATGCCAAGACAATATGGCGCGCCCATACCTTTGACACCCTTTTTGTCACAGTGAGCATCAGCAGGGTGTACCCACGTGCTTAATGCTAAGCGAATCCCAACAGTTAGAAATGGGAAAAAGAGTGAATCGCACGGACACAGAACAAGTGTGTCCAAATTAAGCGGTTTTTGGGGGATACAATCCTGTCAGCATTTAAGGCAAGCCGCTTGTCCGTGGGTCAGGAGCTTCTTGCCTGTAGCCACTTGAACTTCACTGTGCGTGTGTGTCTGTGCGCACCTGTAAAATGAAGAGGCTGGTGGTCTAACCCCGCTTAAACATTTCGGTACAGCGGGCGCACCGACGCACACCGGGGTACGCTCCTTCTTAAAGCTATTATCGATTATCGACAATTAAGCCATTCATCGATAAGAGGGTTTCCGGCACCGGTACAAAAAGGGACAGCTTATGGGCCCAAACAGCCTGCTCACACACTCAAGTACCTGTGTCCAGTTGTAAATTGTTGCTAAAATCTTCCCTGTGGGCGAGTGCCGCCCCGTCCACGGTGCAAGTGTATGAGAAGGAGCGGGCGCGGGCGCGCGCGCGCGCTCACGATTGGATAAGCAAATTTGCCGTACATGGGCCATACGGCTCAAAACCCCTGGAAAGAAGCAGCCCAGGAATTGGGAAAAAAAGGATAAACACCCAAGCCGTGCGAACGACCAAACGCGAGCCCCTTCCTGCGCTCTCGAGTGGCCAAATACTGGTAATAGTTTTAAGTGCGTACACGATCCTTTACAAATCCGCCTTGTTTCGTCCAAATGTGATCCGGTTTTGTTTTTGAAGCCTTTAATATTGGCAGACCAAAAAAAAAGAAAAAGAAGCGAAACCGAAGAAAATGGGTTTCAAATCTATTTTGCTCGTTCCCATATTTCACGTGTTTTTGGGAAACATGCGGATCGTTTACATTTAATATTTTTTTTTTTTTGGCGTGGTAAAGCGGTTACTGTGTGTGGCTAAACGACGCCTTCTTCACTGCTGCTTTTGTGTAGCACACCGCGTTCCAGGGCTATAGGTGCATCTCATTCGCTCCTTCTGCCACGGATCTGTGCTCGGTCCCTTACTGCTATCTCTGGGCATCAAAGGACCCCGGGGCGGACCTTTAGGACACACAGGACTCTACTCCCATTGATCCATTCTTTCCCGGCCTTCGACAACCTTTTCATCGCTCGTGTTCGCCGCTGCGGATTAGAAATTGATCTGATGCGGCACTCGAAAGTAAATGAGTAAAGCCTCCCCCGGTGAAAGACGACCCAGGCAATGGTCGGGCAAAAGGAAACACACGCACACAAAGAAGGATATTAGCCCAGCACGGGCGGGTGTGTGCGCAGGCAAGGGCAATGGGCAAGAATGGAACAATTTTCAAGCCCAATGATCCGCACATCATAATCAAACAACACAAACCATCATAATCATCATCCTCTTGAGCGCTTTTCAATGGAGGGCGATCCTTTTGCGCGATCCTCTTCGCCCGAAACCGACGGATCACCAACAACACACCCGAAAAGCAGGACGAAAAAAGGATTGGTATTATTGGAGAGCGGACCTTTCTTCTTTCTGCTGCTGTTGTGTTGCTTTTGTGGCTTGCGGAATGTATCCTTGTGGTTTTAAAATTTTGCCCTTTGCTTTCCCCCTTTGCATCGCGGCCCTTTTCCTTCGGCAAAGGGATTTATTAATGTGAAGGTATTTGCTTCTCTGTCCCTCCCGCACTGCGCAGCCCGCTCGCTCACACGCACCTTTTGCTCGGTCGGCCACTTTGGCTGCCATATTTTCATTACTGCACACTTTCCTATATATCCCGATGATTTGCAACAGACGTATAAAAAGAGGATCACTCACCATCATTCATATTGCTTGAGCCGTGTTGAGTTTGTTCCCCCACTTGAATATTGCGGATTTGTGCATCTTTGTTGGTTTGGTTTTTGTTTTGCTGTTGCATTACCAAGGCTCATACGCGTGCTTATGTATGCGTGTTCAACTCTCCTTTGCATGTGCTACTTTGCTAAGGATCTACTACACATTATTGTCAAGACGTATTCGGCCATTTTGGCTCCATCGCGTTACGCACAGCTGTATCGCTTCGCACAATGGGTCAAACGTAGGGACAATGCGTATTAAATTTATTTTATTTTTCATTTTTATTTTTTGTCAAATGACATCATCACCAAAAAGGTTTTGCGGTTATCCTTTTTTTCACTTCTTCTTGGCATATCCTTTCCCCGTCTTAAGCGTGTACGACTTTGCCCCCTTCAAAGGTGCACAAGCTACGAGAGTATTATTAAACGAAACCAGCACAAAAAAAAGGGGCGTTGAGATTAATCTTGCCCGTTGGGAACGAAAGCTGCGGTTGATGTGTGTGTGTGGGGGGTTAGATTTCTTCGTCACGTAAAGGTGATGACTCCAGTTGACGAAAAAACACATCCTACTCTGGGTGGGGGCGAAACGTTCGCTTCGTTTTTCGTTTTACATTTCGTACATTTAATCGCCTGTGTCAACAAAGAGAGGAGTGGAAACTTCCATGTATGCGTTACGTTTTTTTTTTAATTTTTAAATTATAACAATCCAGAGTTGCTGGAAAGTGCCCCATCTGGACCAGTCCTGGACATAAATTTCCAACTCCAGATGATCCCAATTTTTACTAATGTGTTACGGCGAATGACACTTCAAACTGACAGGTGTCACACTTAGATGGATCGGCGGGGCACCGTAGCAAACTGTCAAAAGGATTTATTTTTTACTATTATTACTGTACACGGCGTGAAAACACAATGCTTACAAACATTTGAATCTTTAAAGAAAAAGCATTGCCAAAGTGTTTGATTGCGCTGAAAAGCTACACTTTTCTTTATGTTTGTGAAGCAGTATGATTAAAGGATGCAAAAGAGAGTCACAGCTCCATTGCGAAGCATTTTCATTTCCCTGATTCCAGTTTCATCTCTTTACGAGAAAATTCCATCAATTTTCCTTGAAGAAGTGCCCGAGAAGAAGAAGAAAGAACAACCTCGCCACCAGAAGGGCAGCAGGCATATAAAAACGAATGCTTTCTCCCCCTTGGCAGCGGGGGAAAAGCACTTATCCGACCAACCGACCAATCATGGTTCGCGCTTCAATTTTCCTCCCTTTCCAGGACACACCTCCTCCTCCCCCCCCTTTCCATCGTCTCTTCCATCGCCATCGGTTGCTCGGTTTCGGTTCACCGCAATCCAATTCCACAAATTTCGTCTTTACTTCCTTCGTTTTTCAACTGCCGGGAACTTTTCCCTCCTTTTCGTTCGCCATCTGTGTGTGCCAGCCATCCATTCGTGAACGTAGACCGGATCCAAGCAAGTCTTCCCTCTTCCACTGCACCCCCCTTGTGAAACTCCTCTTCCCCCCCCCCCCCCTCCCCTCCCCCCACTCCCACTCATCGTACACACACACACACGCACAGAGATACCAACTAGCGGATTCATTTCGATTGCCATCAAAGGAAAAACAAATCGATATCCATTTCCCGAAGTTTGCACGGCTTTTCACGTTCGCTTGTGGAAGATCCTTATCAGCTCGTTTCGTTTCGCGTACTCCCCCCGCCTCCCAACCCTACCCCATCACCACTCTTTCTCCCGTCATCCTTCTC
>STHB01010443.1:0-14103 GCA_018908115.1 Anopheles rivulorum | reverse complement strand
TTTGAAACGGCGACCAAATGAAGGTGTTCACACGTATGTTGAACGATCCGGAGCGCGATCGGCCTGTTTGTCAATGTTCACGCCTAGTTATCGCTTGTTTCTACGTACGTGTGAACACCGCTATAGAGTTCCAACATTTTTATGGCAGCACTATAAATAATGTGTGGTTAAATCACAAATTCAATCACATCGCAGCTCACCAACGAATCGATAACAGCAGCTGCCAAATTCAACCATCAAAAGCCATCCAGTGGAGCTCTGACGTTCCACATAACCTCATGACGATACACCATCGATCGATAATGATTGTTTGGGCTCCACTGGCCATTACCCGGGGACAGCTAGACCTCAGCAGAAACGTTTCACAAGCCGTCGATTGAACTTGACAAAAGTGAAGCATCAGCACACACCACTCATTGGCCTCATTTTTCACTGACCACAGCGTATACACGCGCACGCATGTATACACATAAGTCGTCGGCAACAGGGCCACACAGCTGCCGCACAGCTTACGAACTAGCCACCGGCGGGCGCAGGTATATATGGTTCGCTACTTATGCTCGGCGATAAAACGAAGTGTCCCGAGTTTTAGCAACGAAAGCAAAAATTGTTTTAACTTACCACTTGCGGAAAGTGAATATACCTAAACAAGACGTCTGTGGTGTGTGTTCCGGTTTTGACAGTGTTCTCGCTTAACGAAAAATGAAATGCGACCGGGGAGTGCCACCAGTGCCAGATGACTTATTTATGCTACGCTTCAGAGAGCACACCGATCGAAAAGGGGTGTTGTATACGACGACCACAGCCTACATACAGCCAGCCTAAAAACGGGGGGATTTATTTAGCAGTAGAACCAGCAGCTGGTATTTTCTTGCGGTTTCGGTCTTTTCCCTGTCGACGATGGTCACCTTACCAGCCGGCAACCATTACAAAATGGATGCATTTGCACGGCCTCTGAAAATGAACAAAAAAAAAAGCCAGATCGGTACGGTACCCCCAACACCGGGCTCCAGGGAGCTCTCAGTGCGTGGTGTGATGTAAAAATGAGCGTTGGAAACAAAACAAAAAAAGTTGTCATCTGCTGTGCAAAACACTGAGAAGAATGCCAGTTCACAGTTGGCTTCTTTCCGGATGGGCTGGTAGTTCACTGTCCGCGGGAACTGAAATTCGCACAAGACACAACAGCTGACCGCGTTCTGGGTGAGCAGAAAAACAAGCGAGCTGCTGGCCGGTTACATGGCAGCAGCTGGCAGCAATGTGTGTCCCAGAGTTGATGAAATGAGCAGGTGTTACCTGTAAAAACCTCCCAACAGATAATGAGTCGTATGTATCGATGTGTATTATGTGTATTCGATGTATCGATCGAAATTTAAAAAAAATGCAATAACTTCGAATTAAATTGCACAATATTTTCCAAATATCGAATATATTTTTATATGAAAATAAAATTAGTCAAACTACCGGTAGTTTCGACTCGATGAAGTCATCCCGTAGAATAATTAAAAATAATTTTAGATACCATTATCATCATCATCATCATCATCATCATCATCATCATCCTTCCTTCCTTCGAGCGATCGGTTATTGGTGAGCGATCGGTTATTGGTGAGGTGAGTAGAAGTTCACTATTTCAAACCGTCGATAAATTAATTGCTTGTTTATAATCGAGGCAGTAAAATTTAACACACCGACCGAACAAAGAGGAGCGAACAACAGCACAGTGTTACCCAGTGCCTTACCTATACTATAGCCTATTCCGTATATCTGTTGCGCTGCTTATATGAATGGAAGATGGTTATGATGTCACTGATGATACAAATAACGATGATGAAATACTTTTATCAAATTACTGAAGCTTCTCTGATGCAATTCACGGTTGATAAAAAGCAAAACATATGTATCTGCCAGAATGTTTAAGAAACTGAGTTTTGGTAAATAATCATTAAGTTTTTTTAATTCACATTCTTTATCTTGAATATCTTAACCTTCAGAATTTTCCACACCATTATGATTTAGCCTTTAATCATGCAGTGATGCAAACCCGTTATGCAGTATCCGTCGTGTATGACTGGGCAGCAAGCACATGTCTGCACCTGTTTCAGAAATTCAAAAAGAAAAGTTATACCGAACTCATGCACCAGCAGCACCACGGAAGCGTGTGGATGCATTTCAACCTCGCGCCTCGCTCGACCTCGATTGCGTGCTTAGTTACACTTTTTTAATCCAGCTTTTACAACTTCATTTTTTAACCTAACCATAACCAGCGCCTGAGTCATCCGCACCCGTACGGAAGCCATATATACGTCATCTTTCGTGACATGCGAGGTAAATCTTTTGAACCCCGGGGCTGCATGAAATCGTCATGCCACCGAATCTGTGAACTCCCATCGGGAATCATAAAAAAATATATAATATTAGCAAACATTAAAACAAGTCCTTCCACAAACATGCCACTTTCCCTCATGGCGGTTTCAATTTAACGTACACTTCGTCACTTATTAGCCCGCACATCAGGCATCATCATCTCGTGTCCTTGAGAAAGCACTGCGAGTGTATGCAATGCATGAGCACCACAAGCTTGAGTCATAAGCACAAACGGTGGTGTCTAATGCCATAAGGAAGCATTCTGCTTCGATCCGAATACTTCTACAGGCACTCAATTGTTCAAGGTTTTTTGGTTTTGCATGGAACACATTTCATTCGTGATAGCATGCGGTAACAAACCCAAACAATCACAAACCAATCGATGCGTTTCCGGCGGATGCAATATAATGGGCACGTCATAAATACATTATGAAGGACCCCGTGTGTTGACCAACAACCGCATACGGTGGTGCCAGATAAGCGTACCAAGCGTACCATGATAATGCTTCAGACGATCCAGCTATCAACGGGGTTTAACATGGGTGGAAGCGCTAAGATTCTTGACGATAAGAGCACAATTTCCATTCTAATGCTTTTTTCGAGATCCGTTTTCATTCTAACACCAGTACTGTCTTTATCAATGTACAGAAAACTACATTAATGGCTCCAAGACCCAATAGAGAAATTCCATCAAACTAGGTCCGTCTGGTGCGAAAGCCATAAACATTCGCCTGCATATACACGCAATTCAATAGGAATTCCATCTTATCGATTCCATAACCATTGCGTTTCATTTATTGATGAGGAACTAACCGATGTGATGTATCCATTAGCTTTCCCATCGCAGGTTTCCCATGGTGGACTCTTTCACCAACCAAATCATTCTTGTTCGATTGATTTCGCATGAAGGAAGTTTATGCTATAATCAACGTCCTGTGTGCCCCTACCTCCACACGGGTGTGGTGGTATTGGTTGAACACATTTTCCCATCCTAGACACAGGAAATAAAAATCCATCCAGTGCATTGTTACATCCCCAAATTGATATGGGTCGACGTGCCTTTATTGTGTAGCAGGAGTACAGATATTGCTTTCGTTATTAATTACATAGCTGCTGTTTGCCATTTATCCTGTCCGAATGCGTGTACATGCATAGTCTCTGGATTGGGTGATAAATTGAGTCAATTCAAAGGCAACTTCCATAATCACCTACCAACCTTTTTCCTAGCGCAAGAGAATAGCTAATGCTTCTACCAAGATCGATAAAACTGTAGTAAAACATATCTTTTAGCATCCGAAATAAATTATGTAAACTAATATCTTTAACTAAGACTAGCTATACTATGTACATCGGAACGCCGATTATCCGGGAACGTATTTCAACCGAGGGTTCGGATTATCCGTGTGGTTTGAAAATGACAGTTCCAGAAGCAATTCGACATGCTAACTGCTACTAACTGCCAAACCGATGGCAGCCAAATTAAAGTCTTAAATAGCCAAAGTTCGGTCGAGTTTCTACACAAAAATTATTAATTAAATATTTTAAAAATTTATGTTTCAATCTTTTTTTCGAGATAAAGATTAACTCTTGAAATGTTTTAAAGTTTTATTTTCGCCGTATAGGCGTAAATGATTTAATGTGTAGCGTATCAATTTCAATCGTAACTTGTCTGGCAAAAGGGCAATCCAAAAAATACCCATCACTGGTCAACAGCAGATGCTTACTAGACACATCGCACTGTTGGTCGGTTCTTTACCGAACTTCCACAAAACAAATTACGCCCACAGGGACATGTGCATGTTCTTGTTTTTACTTCATACCCACCCAGACTCATATTACGCCCCCCACATCTCTCTGACGAATGCGGCCATTCGGTGGCTTGAGATTGTTTGCACGTGGCACATTTGCTATTTCCCTCGTACACCCGCGCTTTCCATTAAATTGAATATATCCCACCTAAAACACATCATTGGACTCATTCGCTTCGGATTTCGTCGATATGGTGCGAGGGATGGCCCAAGACATGCAAATCTCTGGTGAGATTATGCAAGCGGGAAAGGCTGGGGGAAAAAAAAGAAGCAACCGAGAGCAACCAAGGCACCAATTGGCAAGGAAGAGAGCAAAGCCAAACCAGTGCGCGCGGGTAAGGTTGGTGGACCTCCTTTTGCCGATTGGCAAAATAAACGACCATCAATTGATTGGTAATTGCTGTTGTAACAGTACGATCGCCGTCCGGCCTTGGTTGGAATACACCTGCAGCAAGACGTGCTGCTCTCGGGCGCGTGCTTGATGCACCAGTTGTCCGATGCCAAATCTTCCACCACACTGAGAATGCAATGAGGAAATAGCACATTAACATTCGATATGTTCTATCGTCATGGAATAATTATATTCAAAACAAACAAGCCATGGCCTTGTCTATGGAAGAGTTGAGCGAATAGTTTGTTGTGAGACGTACGGAACAACGACACATGTTACAATCAAAAACTCGTACCAAATTACAACACAGAGTGTTTAACAGCTAATCGAACCCATCCTTACCACAACTATTGATTAGTTTTTATTATCAAAAGATTTGAACATCTTGAAACCCTTAGACCCTTACGCAAATGTTTCGTCTTGGCGGCAGCGAACAAACGGCGGAAGCAAGCAAAGCAATGGCACGCATCTAATCTAGCTCTCGAAGCATTTACTCATCCAGCAACATGCCAACTTGCCAACTATTTGATTATGCTTCATCGAGCAGAACCCTGTCCTTCGCTTCCCGTTCAGTGTGGCAACTTCGTGCAATAGTTGTTACCATGAAGACACTTCAAACCGTTGGCGTATCAGGCCCTGGAGGGCATGACTGCTAGGTCTATATCCTTTTGGTAGGTAACAAGTAATAGAAGTTCAACTAACTGCTGCTAAGCCCCGTTTCTGACGTTTTGCCGGGCGACAAACGTATCACCACCGCAAATCGATCGACAATCGCATAGCAATAGTTGGCCACTTAAACATCCGTAAATGATTGCTTTCACACCCACCCGCCGTTTAGAACCGTCCCCACTTGCAGAATCAAAGACAGAATCTGCACCCCAAAAGGCGAGTTTGCCGCTACTGTTGCTACTTACGAGCGGCCCCCTTTTGTCGGTGTGCCGGGACTGGGAACCCGATGCGTCGGTTGTAAAGAAGCAACGCGCGATCCGCTGTTTCGCTAATGAACGCATCATTATCCGTACCGCACACTTTCGTATTTCCTGGCGCGACGAAACGGCGCACCAACACGACTGACATCATCTGCCGCATTAAGTATTTATGGTACGCTTTACATAAGACACACAGGGCACAGCACAGGCGAAACATACGAAACGAAAAGGGTTTCGAGAGTAGAAAAACAACTACGAAACGGATGTCACTGCAGGGTAGCAGGGTGCAGCAAAGAAGTGGAAGCAGCAATGGAGAATAAAAAGTGCCATCCATTCCAGGGCGAGCCACAGCTGTTTGTGACTATCGTCGACAATTAGCTTTCTTTACAGCTGGAAGAATGTTGCTTCTTAGACAATGCGAAAAAAAAGAAGCGGGATTGTAATGAATGTTCTAGCATGAATTTTGCATGCGTTTTTGTTATGATTACAGTACTAAAGCACAAAACAAACAATTCTTTGATCGATTAAGGCAATTGATAAAGGGATTTTTTTCCGATTTTAAAGCAGAAAAAGTGCATTTTTCTTGTCCTGTCATCTGCTTCCTTTGCCTTGTTGACTATTCCATTCTAAGCCCAATGCAACCGTTTGAAACAAAACCCAGTACATAAAATTACACCAAGCTAATCCACCCCAGAGATCGATACATGTGTATGGAAGGAATCATTTATTCCTGTGTCCATTGTCAAATTGCTTCGACTGATGCTATCTGGCTAAACATTTCAACTTTCGTGTCACCCAACGCGATCATCAGTGTTGGGGCACGCGTCGCATAAGTTATAATTAACGAACAAAAGATAAATTATTCACATGCAAAGCAGCTTCAACCTTGACCACACACACACACATACACGTGCGCGCCACTATATGCGACAGAGAGAACTAACGTCATTTTTTTCCGTTCCGCCACAATCAATAATCAATGCACAATCGTCGTTAACCCTTCTTCCCGGTGGCACTTGCCAGCTGGGTGTCGCAGGAAACTCAAACGCATGAAACTACTTTAGAACTGCTTGCCCATAAACCAACGTCATTACATGGAAATAGGTTTTACTGTCGGGAACGCGGTACAGTAAACAGCACCTGAGTGACGATTACGGCACACGCGAAACCTTTAATTGCAGCCGATGCTGTAACAGCACCTATAACGCAAATTAATTTAACAATCAATAACAGACCCACTACTAAAACAAATTTGTGCCACGGCTGAACGGTGAACACGCTTGGCTATGAAACGCTTTTGCTTTGTTTATCATAAATAAACATCACCTGTCAAATGATATGTCAACTGGAGCGTAAACATAAGCGTAATTTTAATTTATATCATCATGGAAAAGGATTTTATTTGCATTATTTCTTTTGTATTAAAAATAAAATTTGTATCCAAACATGAAATATGTTTTCACATTCGGAAAGGTCACCGATACGATATTGTTGCTAAAAGGCATTGTTGTCTTTTTTGCAAAAAAAAAAACTCAATAGTCCTAAACTAGAACCTTCTCCACGTGATCGAACGTACCCGGGCCCCGGGGTGAGCAGGTATTTTCTATCCGAACCCAAAAAAAAGGCTCTTTTTCCGGTGTTATACCTCTCCGCAGGACCTTGGTGCTGCTCTGCGTGTCCAAGCGAAGGATGGAAGGGAAAAAGCTTCGATTACACTGAAGGCAACGGCTTCAAACAAAAGCGTATCGGAAGGTGGTTTTTCTGCTCTTGTTGTGTCCCATGTTTTGTGCCTTCTTCCTGTGATGCCTCTTTTATCCGTACTTTCACAATCAATCCACCTTTCCGTGCGACGAAGGACCGCAGCGTAGCACAGCGACCGAACGATAGATCGCTCTCGAAAGTGGAACACAAAAGTAAAGAATAAAAATAAATTAAGGTTTCACAGAAGGCGGTACCGGGGGACACGGTTCAACCAGAGCAGCACCAGAAGACCATATTCCGTGTATCGAATTTCTTCTTATTTCACTTTCGGAACAACTATGTGATGGGGATGTTTGGCGTTAATGGAAGCAGCAACCAGGTGAGAAACACACAGCGGAAAAAGAATGAATTTTTGGATTTTCATTATAAAACTAAATAATAGAATGCAGTGTCTAGGAAAGATTGGTGGAACAAAATTCCTTTGCCCCACGTACTGCCGTACTGGAACGGAACGCTTTGATGGAAGCAAACACTCACCGTTTCACCATGCTTGCGACGACGTTCGTTCCGTTGGTCTCCGTAATGCCGACGACGATGCTTTCTTCCTCGACCGAGCCTATTGTGTACGGGATGCAGTTCGTTCCGCACTCACCGGATTGGTGGCGCGCGCGGAATCGCACTTGTAAATGACCAAAAACAAAACCCAAACGAAGAAACCAAACGCACGGGCGAAGTAGGCTGGGAGGATTGATTAACGCGTGTATCTGTGAGTGTTTATTGTCGGTAGCAATAAACAAAGCAACGCAAAACCGCAAACCGAAAAATCGAATTCCGGGAACGAAATTATCACTTTGACGTAAGCGATGCGCGAAACTGCAGATGGGCGATCCTTTGCACTTTTCACGTCACGAATTTTATCGCATCTCTATTCGGCGAAACGAAAGATTGGCTATTGCTGTATCGCTAACGCACACATTTATTCACGATTCACCTTTTATGTTTTGCACACAAATGCTAACTTTGCTTCGTTCACTTGTTTTCATTTATGGAAAGCAACCCAACAGAAGCAAAAAAAACAGATGCACCAACCGCATAACGCATTCACACAGGACAACAGCAGCAGTGGAGCGCTAACTAACACATACTGCCACAAGTTGGACGAGCATTGATACTGCGCACACTGGACTACACCACAAACACACCGACACACGGACACACAACAGCTGCCCAGTGTGTGCACTCACAATCTTCCTTTCTAGTGACGCACCAAAACCAAAACAAAGTAGGCAGCTAATGCACACAAAACACTGGGTTTTCTTGCGCTGGTTGCTGCGAACCTTGGTTCTTTTTTTTTGCTTGTAAGAAATACACCGTCCTTTGGCAGGACGGAGATCCTTTAATGCAACACACCACTACACTTGCTCGCAAATTGCTCAACGCGCACACACACACGCATACACTTAGCACAGAAAAAGGATTGCTCTCGTGTGCAATTGGAAGGCAGTGAGCGAGGATATCCTTCTTTATTTCGCTCTTGCAGGATATGTGACGTCGTCGCAAATGGCTACGGGATGGCAAAAACAAACATGCAACACAGAACGGTGGCAGCAACCACAGACACACACTCAGCACAGCATACTACGGGGGTTAAAAACGAAAACGGTGGAAAAACACTTGCTGCCTAGTGTGGTACACTGCTGCTGCTGTGTTGTTTGCCTTCTTCTTTTTATTTTCGCTCGCTTCTTTTTCGTCTCCTTCTCTCAACACGAACCGCACCAGCAGATGCGTTGGTGCGACCGATGCAAACCGTAGCGAAATGCACTCTTTCGCAGCACTAAAAATAGCATGCCCACTTTTGCTACCGCTGAAGCACACTTGGAACTGCTGTTGCTGTTGCTATTGCTGCTTGGTGACTGCGATGAGATGCCGGGGCACACCGAAAAAAAAAACATTACGAAAAAGAGAAATGGAAGGGATTATGAGCCTGGCTGATTATACTAAAATGGAGCGTGTCCAAACGCGGAAATAGTGACAGACAATGGAGTCAGATGGATCGTAAATATGGCATATATTTTATAATGAATTTACTGTAAAATTGGCTCGTGCGAAGATAATTTTCTCTCCGCCCCATGTCGTTCGCGTTTGTCGTTTAGCAAAATGGTTACTTCCTACTTCGTTCGTATTCAATAAAAGAAACGTCTCTCCTCCGTGAACCGTTTTACTGTGCAATGGTATATATGTATGGGGACGAATGCGACAAAAAAGAATAACACGTTTCATTGCTTTTTGGATTCCCTTTTCAAAGGAAAATTCTTCATTCTTCCAGCATAGAGAAAATCGATGATCCGATACCAAAACAATAATCTTCTACCAACGCAACACAGTATTTGTTTCGCAAACACTCACACACGCGCGCACCATGTTCGATCGCTGTTTCATTGAAAAGTTACAAGTTTCATAAGTTAAATACAATTTTAAAATACTTTTAACCAACGCCACTACTGAACAAACAGGAACTTTTTTTTAAATTTACGTTGCCACAGCGGGAAACTACGCAAAGAATAGAAATAGGTAGGACGGCACCAAACTAACGCACCAATTTCCACAGGGCTTTATGCGCTTGTAGTGGTGTGTGTGTGCTGTTTATATCTACCATTCATGCTACGAATGAAAAGAGGCTGGAATTATGCTTGCCTCTGACGCATCAACATTACACACTGGAATATGAAGGAAAAAAAGTGCATCGGCACATTTACAACAATTCACACTTTTCTCCATTCATACAATCGTTCGAAGGTACGCTGTAACAAGCAAACTATTGCAATAATGCACTGTACTATTTTACCTAATGAAAACTCCTACACAACTTGGATCGAATGTACTTACCCCGCTTGGAGAGGAAAGCGACCGTGCTGAACAAAAGGTTCTTACCTTTTCTTTACAGAAACGCACACAAATTGCTTTTGTTTGCTTCGGACCGTTCATTGACAAGCTTCAGTTGCGAAGTATTGAACACGAGCATAAACGCGACTAGCCCGACGGTTGCCGAAGTTTGACAGTATAGATTTGTTTCGAACAAGCATTTCGAATCGTACTTTTGAAAGTAGTTTTCGAAATGACGAAACCGTTAAACATTTACAGGCGGAAAAAATTTTACGCATAAAATATCGACAAAAACATAGCAAAACATGTCTCAAATTATTTATTCCCCTTGGAATGAGGTTGTAGCTTAAGCTGTAATATTTGTTATATGTCATGAATCAGCAACGCTTAAAAATATGGATTCAGAAAAAAAACATGATGTGAAATATGGGTCCGCATGCTGCAACTTAGATTATTTAGATAAATAAAGTAAGTGTTTGGTTAACGCGTTCGTGTTGTAGTTGAATCAAATACTGTGCTTGTGTATTTAGCAGCTGCTTTTGGAGCTGCTTTGTGTGTGCAATAATTATCATTTGTATACTAACTGCGTAACAAAAAAGCAACGACAATAGATGAAAAATGCGAAGAATTTTTAAGAAAACAATGATAAAATTCCATTAGATAATATCAAAAGAAAGTAAAAATGGATGAAACATCACAAAAAATCAATATAGTTCGATGTTAATAACAAAGTGTCGGAGCAAAAGTATTACACAGAAAGAAAATAAAGAAATCAGTTTGGAACTTATACATTTATAATTCCTGAAAAATTAATCACTCATCCACTAATCCCTACTTTTATTTGTAATAATGATTTACAATATTAAATACAGAACAGCAACTAGATTGCATTGATCATTTATGGTTGAAAAATGAGGATAGCTACTAGCTTTGTTCATTTATCATATTTCTTAGATTTCTCCAAGTGATTCATACTGTATTAAAAACGGAATTATTAGAACATTACAGTCGCTTAATGAAAATAGCTGCTATATTTTACATATGAGAAAATGCTACTGAACTTCCGTTTTGTTCTGAGATGGGTTTGTAAAAATTAAAAACCCTTATTTCGTCAATAAAATAATAATTCTCGCTTAATTATTCGTTCTTAGGAAACTAATAAACGCGTAGCTTTTTATAAGCCATTCGCTATAACTATACATACACCTGAATGTAACGCCACCTATAAAGCCCGTCATGTAGTTAAAACTAAAATAATTCAAAATATACTTCATTTGAACCATGTAACTACACATGTACGTCGCTTTAGTAATCGTCATCGTAACCGTAATAATCGTCATCATCCCCGGTGTTAAGCATGTCCGCAAGAGATTTATGTTCCGGTTCCGGTTCTGGTTCCGGTTCGCCATCGGCCTCATCATCATAATCATCGATGTTGTCTGTAAATGAGAAAAGCAGCTCGTATCATATCTAGTAACGTCACCTAAGCCAGGACGCATCTGCATGAACACAATGTCAATGCTAAAAGCGTTGTGACACGTTTACCTTGAGCAGCCTTACTCGTTCCATCTTCCGCATCTTTCGTCGGTTCGTCGTCCACGCCCGCCGACACCACGGGCAGCGTTCCCTGTGCCGTATGCTTCCGTCTCGAGGAGGCACCAAAATTAGGCGTTGGCTTCAAACTGCCACGACCCGCTGCCCCATCCGGGGTCTGCGATGTACCGGGGAGCATTTTTTCTTGCTTTCCACGCACGGGTGACTGTGTGTTGGTGGCGATCTCTGTCTCGCCCTTTATCTCATACTTTGTCTCCAAATTTTGTACCGACGCGGCGGACGCGGCAACCGCACCGGGACCACTTTCGACATCATTCAACGTCTTCAGTATATCGTAATTGATTTTGCTCGATATTTTCTTCTCCTGCAGTATCATTTCGATGGCCTCGCGTGCGGATGACGATGGACCGAGCATCTTTTTCTTAACCGTACGGCGCTTCTTCTTCTCCGGCTTACCCTCCTCCCGCTCCTTGGCCATCCGTTCCTCCTTCAGCTTCATCTCCTTCAGATACTCTTCATTCAGCTTCTCCCACTGTACGTTTTTGGTGCGTGCTTCCTCCTCCGTCATAATGTACCCATTGATTTCATCGTCATCCAAATCTTCCGTTAGCAGTTCTCCATTCCCAGGATCTTCCTCTTGGTCGAGGGAAGCTTCCGCACCGGCTCGGTCAGTGTCATTATTTGAGCAGATCGCACGCAGATCCGGTCGCATGCCTTCCGGAATGATTGGTGTGCTATTGTCCGTCTCCACCCTGTCGGCCGTTTCCTCCACCAGACACTCATTTATCACATCCATCGTGGACTCTTCGATGAACTGGCCCGTTTCCAGCTGCTCGTCAAAGTCCGTTTTCTTCAGCTTGCGCTTCTTCCCGGCACGTGCGATCATTTCGCGATCGAGCGCAGCATCAATTTCTGCCTGCAGTTGATTGAATTCAGTCGTCTGCTCTTCCAGCTTCTGCAGCCGCTCCTTGTCCCGCTTGCGAGCCGCTTTGAAGGCCGGCGGATCCTGCTCGGCCTCCAGATCGACGGCCATAAACTCGTCCACCGTTAGGGCGCTGCTTGGCGTTTCGCCGAACTCAAACAATCGTTTGCGCAGGGTTGATTCGTGAATCTTCACGATACGCACAATGTCGTTCGGGGTACGGCTGAAATCGTGCATCCGTGCGGCAAGAAGCAATGCGGCACCACACAGCCCGGATGGACGCCGGCCGGAGTGTATGGAATCCTTCTTCATACGCTGTACTAATCGTTGCGCCGTCATCGATACTTCGTGCGTCTTTTCCTTAAACTCGAGCTTGTTCGCGTACCGCATGATGTAGATGCAGGGATCTGAAGTACGGAAAGGAAGCATACAAAATAATTATAGAAACAAACAATCGTGAAGGTTAGGGGAAGTAGTGTATAAAAAGATGAATTTTAAACCAAACGATTTACAACACCAGAAAAGCAAACTCCATCAAAACGCCATCAGAGCAGTATCAGTAACGCTCTATTTTATAGCATTATGGTAGGAAGGAAGTTGTTTTATATTGTTTATGGCAGTGATACTACTACACTGTGTAGACTGCACAATTAGAGTAATAAACCTTATGATCAGGAAGGAATTTATTTTTTTTTTTTTGTTAAATAAAAAATTACAAGCAAAGAGATGAGAACAGAACAACAAAAGACATATTTTTTCAAGAAAACGATATTTTTTGGGTTACATTTTTGCACCATTTTGCGCTAATCAAGGTAAGAATGGCAAGAGAAAAAGGGGGAAAAACTTGCTTCTTCAAACGCTCAACCTAAGCTTGCAAACTGGTTGCATGAGAAAAGTAAAAGTGCAACTGTGGCTGGTAAAAGGAAAACTGCACACGAACATAATAGCATTCCCATGGACCATGCATGGGGTGGTGCACAACTAGTTCTCATGCAATGATGCAGTTCGCTTCGTAGTTCCTGCTTTCAGCGCACCAACACGATCGCCCGGTTCCGGTCATGCAGCAAGCAGGAAATTAATGTTTGCATAACGTAGAAGCTTTTATGCTTAATCGGTAAATGTATCTAGCTTTTACTTTTACACACACAAAGAAGCGCTTTTGCAATTTCTTTTGTTTTGCCACGTGCAGCTTGACATTGTGATGGGCTCTTGGGCAACGGTTTTTTTGTTTTGTTATGATCGATCAACCATAACGCGTTACAGTTTCAAACGTTGCAAAAATATATTCTCTACACGGAATCCGAAGATCCAAAGATTGTCACTAACTTGTTGTTGAAAGTAAAGCAAAACAAAACCAAACAGAATATAATTATGAAAGTTGCGAAAAGGATCCTTCAAAACTAACCTCGCGCACCGGATCACCTCCGCCGATAACGGATGAGATGTTTACATTCGCCTTGCAGTGTAGCATTAATTTATTACGAATTAAATCATCCATCCATCCGTTCAACCAAATTCAGCCACCGGAGATGGCGCAAAAATGAACCCCCC
>STHB01010428.1:0-14104 GCA_018908115.1 Anopheles rivulorum | reverse complement strand
TTACGCACAACCTCACAATCTACAATACGCACCTAAGTTAGCAATTGTTCCGCGGTTTGTTGCCTTCCCTTTTCGGTTTGTAAATACTATCGGGATGATGCGTTTTCTGCCGGCACACGGACCGTAGATGTCCGGGTTGAAAACAAATTTTGCAAGTTTGATGACGATGATAGCAACGTGCACCAGTGTGCCCTTCATGCCCACACACGTTACATTCTACTTTTTTGGTACTGTTGGTACTGCGCTCCACCAACACTTGTTGATGTTGTTGTCGAGGTGTTTGCGATGTTTTCTGAAGTTGAGCAGTTGACGACTGCTTCCATTGCGGCTTTGGTTGCTGTGTTAATCCATTTGGTTGCCATCGATCTCTCTCCTTTCGTTGGTTCTGCTCTTTTTTCTGAGTACTTCGTTTATTATCCTTCGGATAAGAAGTTTGGTTTTGCTGTTTTGTATTTCCGCTACCCATGGTTCAAGTTAAACGATATGCGCATCTACTCCGTACCAAGCATCCGACTTCGCGCACGAGCAGCACTGAACTGTGTGTGAGTACGCGTATGGTCCGCAAGTATGCATCGAACGCTGTTGTTCAAATGGTGCAGTGTTTCTTAAGGGCAAATGGCGTACAATGTGGTAGCTACAATTATTCGTATATTCGTTCCGCATTGAAACCCGTTCGCTTTGAAATGCTTCATGTTATTGCAGTGTTTAGTGAGAACATATTCATGTTTATTTTCGTAACAATCACACATTTTAAAACAATCTTGTTACACCAGATTTTATACACATATTCTTAAGAGCCGCCGGAACGATACCGTCTGGACGCATACAAACGAAAGATCGACCTATGCACATTCAGTACCGTGGTAGTAATAAACGCATACTAGACATATATGTTACTACCTCGATACTTACGAGCAGGAATGAGCAAAGATATCAATTAAATAACAATTGCTAAATAACTCATAAAACCCGTGTAGGCCAAAACAAATATACTCACAGCACGATTTCTTCAAATGCTCGTGTGTGTTTGTAATGTGTTCCCGTCGTTGCGCATGATTCATATTCTTATCTACCGTTGCGTATTGTAGCGATAAAACATCGACTGATTGCAAGCTTAGTGTGTTTCATTCATCATTGTGCTTAGATTGCAACGGACATCAGAATGATGTGCAAGTGGAAGTGAAGTTGTCTTTAACGTAAACCTTCTGATTGACTTTTCTTTGTTTTGGTTGTTAGTATTCTCTCACGCGGAGAAAATACAAACCGACGGCATGGGAAATGTTATTTGTTGCTACAATAAAAAATCCCAAGTAGGAGATCCGACACGTTTTGAAAGTAATGCATGTGACACGGTGTTAGATCACATCCAACTCCAGCAACGGGATTTCAATAAGGAAAACGCACTCATAAACGACAAACCGAACACAATAGTTTCCAAATTACAAGAAACAAAAAAAATCTCGTCCATTGAAAACATAGACCCATTGCAAGGTTTGGATCGTAGAAACTCACATCCCAGAAAAGGCTCCAGCCGGATTAACGTACTTCAATCTAAACCAAATTTAAGGAGCCCTCAAAAAGTATCCCGGAATGTGGTGAAAAGCCAGAAATGTAACGCTTGCGGGGAAATGGATCACTTAACTGAAAACTGCCGCTATGCTACGAGATTGTGCTTTTACTGCCGGGAGGAAGGACATATTATTCGCGTCTGCCCAAAACGCAAGCGTTCCAGGATGGCGAATGGAAAGCATCGTAATGGAACATACCAGGTGCCAGTTCAGAAGCAAAAAATTAAGCCCAATCAGAAGCACAACAAATCAATTAGAAGATAAGAAGCAGCATGGACTTGTTTTTTTTTTTTGGCAAGACTTTTCGTAACCTGTGTTTATATCCATATACTGGAATATGACGAACCTCTGGATGTATGCATTGCCACCTTTGGGGGCTGATGCAACTCAGCAACTATCTGTCCAATGGACTAACGTGTAGGTGGCCAAAGGGCACGTACAAACAAAGCATAGTAGAAGGAATATCCTGCAACGCAATTTGTATTCGTTGATACATTTGCAAGTATGATGAAATGGAATCTATATAGATGCCATGTATACATAATTGTATACAGAAAAATAAAAAGCATGCTACAACATGATGAAAAAGGGCTGTTTTAATAATTTTATTATAATGATAACGAACACTATATTTTTCGCCATAGCTTTAAAACGCCTAAGAAGCGCTGGAATATTCCAGCCTGCACAAATACAAAACAATTCATACCAGTGCATTTATAGAAAATGGAATTGAAATGCCATTGAAACAAGAACTGCTGTTACTTTCAGTAGGAAAGCACATTCACTTTCAGTGGACGGAAAAAAGGAACCATTTGAGATGCACATGCAACGCACAGGGAACATTACATCACACAGCAGAACGCACATAGCCCAATTTAGGGAAGCGCTCATTTGTTTGTGCGTGATTCATGGCCTTGTAAAGCTGCATTTCGTTTCTTCTTTCTATTTTTATTATTATCGCGAAACGTACTGTAAAAAATCCGCTATACAAGAGCTTCGCTACACAGCGCACAAGTGGCTCAGCGCGACCCGATCTTTATGTATGCATGTGTGTGAGAAAGGCGAATCATATGTTTGTATGAAAGCTATGCGTTTCGCGCGCTATCAATTCAGTTCATTTGTGTGCTTTGAAACGAAACGTTCACTGTAGGGCGTGTGCATATTTACGATGGGAAACTTTTTTTCCAGCAACAACCAAAAGTCTTCCAGCCATCGCGGATCAAACAGACGAAATGTGTCAGCTTACCGATCGGCCCATGCAGGATGTAGTGTCTGCGGTGAAGCGGACCATTCGTCCGATCGTTGTCGATATTCGACTCGACTTTGTTTCCACTGCCGCAAGGAGGGACACATAATCAAAACATGTCCGGTTAGGCAACGGGAACAGCAGTACAAGAGAAACGCTAAACAAAAACGAAATTGATTGTCCATTGTGAGATTATTTTTGTTTAGTTTGCTCTTATTTTCTTTCGAACTTGCGTATTCTGCAAACGTAGGGTTTGTATTTTCTTTTGAGCGTCAAACGTAAACATCGCGTACAGTAGTAGTGGTGGCGTGGTAAAGCATGCTTGAAGTGACGCGAATGTGTGTTAGTGTTAGTGAGATCGAACGCGGCGTAAAACAATGAACACAGGCGTGATTTAGAATCAAAAGTAAAGTTTTCGGAACGTCCGTTAGTGATGCTTGTTGCATCGTGTTCTGCTGGAACTGAAGCTCTGATTGCTGCGTCTGGAGGAAACAAGTTATAAACGAACACGATGGGAAATCTGCTGTGCTGTCGCACTAAGAAAGCAAGTTCCAGTGCAAATTGGGAACAGTTCGAACAGGAAGCGTATGACTATTATAATAAAAAGGAACAGCAAAACCACGGATGGCAAACAACAACGACAACGAATCCGACGCCGTCTAAGAAAGATCAAATTATTAAAAATGTCGACCAAACAACGAAATCATCAAACAGGAGAGCGTCGTCCAAAGCGGCCACGAGCGTTGGAACAAACGTTGCATATTATTCGAATCCGAGTTACAATAAACCTCGAAAAGCTTGCCATACTGTATCGAAGAGGGAGAAATGTACTGCTTGTGGAAAATCCAATCATACAACAAGTAGCTGTCGGTATTTCACAAGACTGTGTTTCTACTGCCGCGAGGAAGGGCATATAATTCGTGTCTGCCCAAAACGGAAGCGTTTCGGGATGGGAAATCGGAAACACCGCAATGGAATCACCTACCCAGTGACATCTCGGAAGCACGCGAATGAGCTATATCACGTGAACGGGAAGCGGAAGAGCGCAACAAGTGCCCGGAGTAAGCCGGTGAAGGGATATGGGGAGTCTCACTTACCTCCAGGTGTGCGGCGTAAATCCTGGACATCGGTCGGGACAATTGTCACACTCGGCACCATCGAAGATTTCGCTGATGATGACTCCCTGGAAAAGAAGAGTGATTGTGACGATTTAATATATCTGCTAATGTGTTGCCTTTAGAGCCGGTCACGATTTGTTTACGATAACATTTTTTCGAATAATCGTTCTTGTGATGTTGTGTCACATGTTTATGCTATAGCGCGGATATTGATATCTAAATTGAATTTATTCTTCCATGCCACCACACAACGAAATCTCGACAATGGTTGCTTTGTTGTGAGATTATGTGAAGAAGCAAAGGCATTTGAAATCATTGAAGTACCCCTCAATACTGTTTATGTCAACCAGATGTGATGAAACGAGTGTCACAGTTTATGCTGTTTGAGCAGGGCTTTAAATTAAGAAAAGAACAGGACGACAGGAGGACATCTGTTTTTTCGCATCTCGTATCATATGGAATTACTCGTTTCCATACAGCCGTAACATTGCCGTAATATACGTTATTTCTTCTTTCTCGTTACTTTTACATATTCTCATACGTTATATATCATTCGTAATATACGTTATAAGCACAATAAATGACGCTTTCAAAACGATTTGCAATGTTCGGATCGCTGTGTCTGTCGTTTAGATGATACAATACACTGAGAAACAAATCAATGTAGCATGCTGGATAAAAATACAATTTATTGTCATGATCGATGCGAGAGCGAAAACAAGTGGTACGATCGTATATCTCTAGGTATCCGGAGATCCTCAGATGGGCACGAAGAAACTCTGCTGCACCGATACTTCGGACGCGCTGTCATCCATCTTCTTGAAGGATTTTTGAAACTGCTGGAATCGGCTGCGGCGCTGCTGCAGGTCAGTACCAAACGTGTATTTCGGTAGTTCGGACTGCGATTCTTTGCGAGCGGCTAATGGTGATGGTGGTGTTGTTGGTAGTGGCGGTACGTCTATTGGACGAATCGCACTCATACGTGGACTAGCAATTCCAACCGGTTTGTTGGCCTGTGCCTGAAGGTGCTGCTGTCGCTCATACTCATCCTTCAGCGTTTGATACGTATCCCGGCGAGACGAGTACCGTGCTGCTGATGAATTATCATGGCTGTAACGCCGCTCCCTGATGTTATTGAATGATTTGTCCTCCGCTGCATCATGGCCGGATCGCCACAGATGATCGCTTTCAGACTTCGTTTTGCCACGATCGGGCGATCGTGGTTTACCGGTGTTAGAGGTCGCAAGGTAAAAAGCCGGCTGCCGTTTGTTTACCACACTATAACCCATTTCGATTTCCTTCTGTTTGCTTTTCAGAAAACTACTTTCGGTCGGCTGGTACAGGGTTGAACGACTCCCGGGAACCATGGGTGGCGGCGTGTTGCTATTCCTACCGCTGTTGTAGCTGTTTGCATCTTCCTTCAGCGGTTGCACCGACATTGAAGACGCGGATCGACGATCATAGGTGCCCGTGGTGAAAGATCTCTGCTTGCCGGGCGACAAACTGCGCTCCCGGTAGCTGGTAAGTGAATCACGCGAGTTTTGACGCGACTGCTTGATCGCTTCGAGCTTTGCCTTAAACTTTTCCTCCTCATCTAGCTTACAGTTGATACCGACGTCACGGAAGCGTGGTGCGGGCACGATCGTCGCTTCCGAAGCGGTCGAACCTTTGCGTGATCCGTGCCGTTTGGAATCACTTCCATTGCTACCGCCTTTGTTGAAAAGTGTCCTTTCGAAGCGCTTTATGAAGCTTTCCACCTTCTGCACCGGCTTGGAAGATTTGAACGACTTTTTGCGGTAAGTGCGCGAGTCTACCACTACCGGTATTTTTTCCTGTGAGTGTAACATAATGTTTTTCGCATACAGCGGCTCAAATACATCCGTCGTAGGTGCCAGAATCTCTGTAAGGAAGAAAGCGAATGGTCGATTATCTGATGGTAATTCCATGCTGGATTTACGCCACTTACTTGTCGGTCTGGTGTAGGTACCAGTGTTGATGGGCTCTTCGTTCGTCTCGTTGATGGTAAACGTGTCACTGCGAGTGATTGCATGCCTAACACGTTCCGGTTCCTCGTCATTGCGTGTGAATGTGTTCGTTCGTAGGATACTTGTCGGTTGCTTCTTCCCACCCGGTTGCTTATCGAGGTAAACAACGATCGGGGCCGGATTTTCTTTGCCGTAGCGGCTTGACGATGACGATGCACCGTGCTTCGTTCCGCCGGTTCGGTTTTGCATTGTGCCAACACTGTTACTGCTACTACGCCTGCCTGTACCGAATGGCCGTTCCGGTTCTTCTGTGATCGTTCGACTAGACGTTGAGTTCTTTCTGCTGCCACTGGATGTCGCTTTTACCGGATTCGACGCAGCTTTAGAAGGAGACGTACTGGTGCGTGGCGTTCCACGATCAGCACTGTTCGAAGATGGTGGTGCGGTACTGAGTATCAGATTCGGACGAAACGTTCGTAGAAAAGACATCGTAGTACCCAAATTCTTAGAAGAGAGTTTAAAAATTTAAGATCATGCAATAACACAAGGATCGCGTCACAAGGAAACTTCACAAGGAGAAAGGATATTTGAGATACGCAAGATATTGATCGGTCGCTCGAGCAGTCACTGCGATTCAACTGATTGATCGGTATGAATGTATCTTGTAGCTTGTAGCTCCTCTCAGGTACGGTGCGCACGGTTTTGCAAATGAGATCAAAAAATTACCAATGCAAATTTCACGTGCGTTGGTTTATAAGGGCATTGTACGCGATAGACACGGTAACCCGTAACCCTGGTAACACAACCTAAACAGGTATTGATCTGTTTCAGATTATCATACAACAAATGTACACAAATCACCGATCTTGGAAAGATCACAGTCTTCCTCGGTAAGCCACCTGTAATTTGTTTTACGCACAGGCAACTCACGGTTTTGATGAGATGTGATTCCACCACTGTCCTTCTGTGTACTAGTCCGTAATTAACTTCAGGAATGGATTTTTTTTAAGAGCACTGATCATCTTCAGTTTAGAGTAGCAGGACAACGAGCACCTTCAGGCAACATAGCTAATGGAATGGCTCATTATAAATGTTCGCACGATGTTTCGCTAATCTGCTTGGCAACAGTATCCGAAAAGACAAGCTCCATCTCCCAAACTACGAATGTGAAAACCTGTTTTCATATTTATGATGTTGCTCTCAACCGAAACGGCGGCCCGAATTGTGTGCACGCCGTTAGCTGCCGGTTGATTGCGGCACAAAGCTAGGGGTGGTAACTGGTTTGCATCTCGTGTTAATCTCATGACTCCTTTCTCCCGGTTAGTGCTTCTTGCGCACACGTTGATTACACCAAAAAATACACCACCTTACACATTGATACTCACTTTAGAACAATTTACCGTCACGCCGAAGAGAAACGATTCAGTTGTACGGTGCTACTTGCGTTGTGTAGATTCTTCTCCACATATTCTAGTGTGACTACTACTTCCGGAAATGCGTCCACCACACTCGCGACTCACGTGTTGCTGCCGTGAATGAACCGGATTTCACACGTTTGAAACACCAACACCATCAACTCGTGTGCCCCGATGCGCTTGCGAACCTCACGCCGGTCGAGATGCAAAACAGCGACTGCGCGGATACGGGATTCGAATCTCGGCCGCCGATCGAATGCGACCTTCCGCTCCGGTCCACCGGTATCTGCACCTACGCGTGCCTCTGCTGCCTACACTACCACACCGTTAGCGTGTTCCGCTGGGCAAATCATACAGCGGGGGCAAAATTAGGTAGAAAACCTTTGCTGGAGAAATAATAGTGGTACTCGCTGTTGGACTACGCTGCGGTACGAGCGATCGTGCAACCTCGGAGAGCGAAACCAGATCGACCGGGCGTGGGCTGTTAGTGTGTGGGCACCACAATGTGTGTGCGCTGTAGGTTGGAGCTTTTTCGATTCCGTCTCTTGCAGCGACGGAAACGGAACCATTTGAGAGCGATTCTTTCGCGAAACAGACAGAGACAACGCAAAGACCAATCGAATTAGGGAAGAAGGTTGTCGCAATAAGTTCTGTTCAGCTTCCCGTGTATACGTGTCCCGGTATGATCTCATGCAGCAGTTAGTACTGTTTAATTTCAGGTTAGCTTCCGCAGCGTATCCCGGAACCGCTAGCTAAAGCGAACAAAAATCTGGAAAACTATCCACACTGTGTGTTTGCCACTGTGTTTGGTGTCTTTCAGTACCAATTTGCGGTCAGACCATGCCAAATCGGGGTGCTAAATCGCATCTCAATTGAGCGCGTCTCCGGTGATTGATTTTCACCTTTCGGAGTTCACTAGAATTGATACGGGGTTTTCCCCATGCTGATCACCATGAGTCTGCAAAATATATGCCGCGTTGTGGTTTGACACAGGATGTACGCTGTTTATCGAATGGAAATATGTTTTTATAAAACTGTGCGCTGAAGTATATGGTCGGACTGGTTGCCGCTCAAGTGCCAAGAAGGTGCAAACAAACAAACGCATCCTATTTGCATCGAGGTCACGGTAGGGTATCGTAGTGCGCTGGACGATGGGGAATGTTTGCACATTGCTGATCGCGGGGATTTCTTAAGTGGGACAGCACTGCGCTTTCTTATGTTTTTTTTGGGGGGGGGGGGGGAAATCTCACACAGATGATGTACAGATGAGCGTAATCTCGGCGAAGGAGAGGCTTGATTAAATTAGTAAATTTGATATCCGATAAAGTAAAGTTTTTCACATTACCTTCTGTAAAGCCGCAGTGCAGCAGTTGACATAAATCGTATGTTCGGATCTGATGAAAAGCAGACTTTCGTGTTTGCGATTTTCTTGGTGAAGGAAACATAAATACAAATTAAGTACGTATCAGCTGGAAAATACAAAATTCACAGAAAAACAACAAACGGTGGTGAAAGGCCTAGACACTCGACAGGCCTCGATCGCAGCCGATCTTTATCCGCTGTGATGCGGAACCACACGATACAATTGTGTGGTATAAGATGATGAATAGTAGATTAATTGCCCATTTCACGATTACCGCACTTAACGATGATTGCAAACAAGGCCCCGGAAAAGGTAGACAAAATAATGAACCGTCTCCCATTTCCGAGAGCCACCGCTCGTAACACTTTCATCCGCGCTAGCGTTAGCGCACAAACCGGTGCGGTTTGCAAAGTGTGCTTAAACATAGCGCCCGAGGTGAACTTGAACATGCTCCGGGTGGCCTGAATAGTAGCAGAACGCGATTGTGCTCAGGCAGAAAAACGACACCGCGAAGCACCTTCAAATGGAACCAGTTTGTGGTGTTTTGCTTTTTTGCGATGCGTCTAAACATGCGCATTTATTTGGGAGTTTCAAGTTGGAGATGCTGAACGGCAGGTCCCAAGAATAGAAGGCAAAGATGTCGTCCTGTGTCTTGCCCATTCTAACCAATCCACAAGCGTACCACATGGATGAGGTCATCGTTCCTTAAATCACAATACAGGTACGCCGAAGCTAAACGCAAAAGAGAATCTCATACTCCACCAGCCCGGTAAACTTCATCGTGAACGCGATCATTCGAAGATCATCGGAAATGCCCAACGCGAAACCTGCTCTGCAGCGAACCAGTTGGCATTAATTGGCCATCCAAACTCATCCCCACCAGAGCGTCGTATCGTTTTTGCCGGCAGTTTCTGCAGTTTCGTCTCCACTAATTACACCGGTTTGCATGTGAATTTTGTGTACCCATCGGATCGGGGGTTTTGTACTGGTCGGGTTACTGTGGGCAGGCTTTCTTTCGTTGTGGGGCCGCGCGTCTCGAAATGACTTTCAACAGGTATCGGTTGGAGGCGTTGAATATAAATAGCTAAGTGTCGGATGATGAGGCGAAGGCCCTCGTCAATGATGTGTGCTATAAAATTGAACTTTGAATCATACTTTCGAAGTTGCCAACACCCACACTCGCAGTCTTTTCTAGGTACAGTGACGTTACGTGGAAAAAAGGTTCAATTGTTCAGTTTAGTCTGTCCTTTTACTACCGTTGCCTTCCAGAAGAGCGAATGGGATTATATTTTAAAGTGATGATTATTATTCCCAAATTGGGATGAAATGTAAATGTCATTGCTAAAACAATATTTTACAAGATTGATTCTGCAACAAATATAGAGCAATCGAAATATTTAGCAGTAGTCTATTTTAAAAATATGTCTATCTTAAAAACTCGCCTGGATTTCGCTTGTCGAATGAGGTAGTTGTCAGCCGGACGGGCTAACGCTGAAGAAGAGATCAGGATCTACCGAGTTTGTAGAGTCAAATAAAAAGATTAATTGTAACATTAAACATTCAACTATGTACTATTTTTTTTATTAAATCCCAGTCAGTTGTTACAGATGTTGACGCTGCACTTAAACGTTGCATAAAGCATGTACCTTACTGTACCAACGCAATTACCACTGAAGGTGTACATTTTGGAATACTTTCTCACCCGAGTTTCTGGCCACCATTCTTTCAGTGTCTTCGCTTCGGTCGTGCCACATAAGAAGGAGAAGATGAGTTGAAGCGGTCGCAGGATTGGAAACAGGAAGTGGGCGCGGTGTAAACGACCTTCGCGTGTCTGACGTGCCACAACAGGGTCGCTACCTGTCAGACATCTCTGCCCCGAGGGCACACAATTTCTGCATGTATATTTTAAATCTTTTTTTGCGCCACTGCTTATCACCGTAGCGCGTTTACTTTTCTTCTACAGCTCACTGGTTGAATGTAGGAATGTAGTACAGACATACATTGCACTGCACGTCCGGATGCATGCACCCGGTTGCCATTATTAACCATTTTCTCGAGTCATCTATCGTCTGGATGTCGATCCGATTTGCAACAACGGGCGGTGGATGGCGTTGAAAATACAGTATGTGGCATATTTGCATTGCTCATGGTATACAATGGGCTGGTTCAGAAGCAACCCAGATGGTGCGTCTGTTTGGGAACTGTTTGGTTCACCGTGCTCCAAGTACTCCAAAGTTGCACAAAACTGCAAATGGCTCAACGCTTTAGACTTTGAAACTCTAGCTTGCAAAGTAAAAGCTTGTGTTAATGAATATAGAGTCGGTATGGTTTACAATGGGTTTCCGTGCAGTACAAATAAAAGATATATTATTTTACATTAATATTTTCTTGGTGAAAAATGAAGGAAAAACTGTGAATAATGAGATCAATCGCTTTTTTATATTCTTCCTCTAATAAGTTATTCGTTAAACTGTTACAGACGTTATTTCATAATGGTCACGACTACCTGTGTTATAATTAATTCTTCACCTTTATTAGCATGTCTATTTGCAATTTGTGAACTTACACTATACAAACCGTCCGGTTGCGAAAACCTATCTGGCACCCGCCTGATAATGTAACACGTTGCAGTAATTTCATCGCTTACTGGCGTTGCACTCGGCACCACCCAAACCCAAACGATGTACGTAACTCCGAGTCACGTGTGGTCTGGCCATCCAGTCGATCGATATCGCTTCAGATGCATCCCAACCATGAACATCACCGTTTGGCACCCAAACATCACCGTATGGGATGATGCTTCGAGGCACACTAACTGAAACATGTGTTTTTACTTGAATTTATTGACCAATGTCGTATTTTGCTATTATTGTTGTTGTTTATTTATTTTGGCTGATCAACGGAAGGGAAAAACCTTGAACAAGCGGACGGACAGTGTGTGCATCTGCATGCTGTTTGAATAGCATGCAGGTAAGGTGCCATGAGTTCCCGTGGCACTTCCCGGAAATGAAATTTCGGACCCATTCGTCTTCATGTTCTCAAGGTTGCTACCACCGATGTGGTGTCTGGTATAGGGATTCTAAAATAAGCTTATCCTCACTCCCGTCCCGAATTCCGGATAGCATCTCGCTTAAATTTGACCCCTTTCTTAAGGCTGATTGGTTTGTTCCTCACTCGCCGGTTGTTTGGAGTGCCACGGAAACGATGTATTAATTTGAAAATTATCCTCAATTTTACCTTTCGAGGCCGGACGTGAAAGCATTCGCCTCTCCCTTCTGGCGCATTTGTTTTTCACGATGTTGGATCATGTTTTTTGTTTTGGCTCTATCGTTCTCGCTTATTGTACTGGCGGTTTGCAGCTTTTCAATACCTTCACACGAGACAGATCGTACGTTTCGTTTTAGCTTGGTGAAACAGAAGAAAATATACGGGAAAGAGTGTGAACGCTTAAACAGCCGCTCTACCATTCCCAGGCGGCCCGCGATCGATCGTCGGTAAGAGCTCGCATAAAATTGATCTAACAAACGCTCCGGGGGATCGGGCATGTGCGCTAAAACACTAAACAAAGCTTGGAAACATTGTTGCTACCCTCGGTATGCAGAAACCACCGGCACCACATTCGTTTATCGCTTTCATATTATTGCTGACGATTGTTTCGTTCCTCGGGATCGTACTTGCATTTTGCATTTTCCTTCTTTTCTGCACTGGTGGGCCCCAATTGTGGTTACCCAAGGCAGGTAGTTTTCCAGGAATAATAAAAAAATCACACAATTCCGGCTCCAGCTTTTTTTTGCATCCCCATCCGAGCGAGCCGACCTGCGAGCAACAGCTCCAACGTTTTCTGTTACAATGGAATACAATTCGTTTAGGTCGTCCAAAAAGTTATGATGCATATCCGAGTGTTTAGTGAGCTTACGCTTAAGTAGAATCTATTAAAATTTGCAAAATAAAAAAAAAGAAAAACCCAACCGATTTTGGGATCCTTAACTACCTTAATCTTAACTTAACTTCTCACGATTCTCACGAAATGGACTTCTAGCGAAATTGGAGATGTGGGTTGTACAAAAAGGAATCAATCAATTATTACGAACCACAAAAATTTATTTGTGATTTGAGATCGAATTTTCGATCTCGTCCCTCTTATCGCGACAAAAACTAATGCTGAAGCTATCCCTTCTTTAGCAATTTTATAAATTATTGGTTGATACATTGAAATCCCTCCACAACTATTCTCATCAATTGGATCATGTTTAAGTAAATTCAAAATGAGGAAAAAATATAATAAGATTTGTACATTCAGCCTACATTCGAAGCGACGTAACAGGCTGACTTTGACCTGGTTTGTAATATTTCTCTTGCTTGCATGACTAATCGGTGATATTCTTTGGTAGCGGAAGTAAGCTATTTCTCTATGCAACAATTTTTGAAGTGATCTAAGAACTGCCAGTCCTTCTCTTATTGTTGCCCTAGTGGTCTTGATAATTGATCTTCGGGAAGACATTGTTGTATCTATCAAATACATATGATTCCTCACATATCCTGCATCATCCCAAGTCTCGAGCAAACTAACATTTCCATCGCTCTGATCATTAACTACATCATGGATACTGTTTTAGCTGTTTCTGTTAGACTGCTCAAAATCGACATACTGATCTTAATATACATTAATTTTTATCTTGTTTTTCTTAACCGTTTTCTGGGTGGTCAGAATAAGGCTTCCGTTTGAAGCTCTGGTCCAGACCATCACATCTGCACATCAGAAATGTAACTTTAACTTTAATGCTACATTTTAGAATTTTGGAGCTATCGTACGTAACTCGTATCGATACCCCTGCTCGTCCTACTAGCGTTACGCAATATTTGAATGATCCCTATGACGAATCTCGCTGCTTGCCTGTACCTGTGCCTGTAAAAAGATACAGAAATACAACTGTATAATGCGTGGAAAAGCTACTGCAGTCGTAATATTGGATAGACAGACTAGTATGCATATCACAAGAACCGATAAAGCTATCACTTAATTCGTACGTTGAGTAACATTCTGCTTATTTTGGAATTTTTTTTCCTCTTGTTGGAATGTTGCCAAATTTTTGTTGTATTTGTTTTTGCGTGACATTTTTAATTGTTGTTCTATTTGGTCGTAAACATTACTTTTACGACAACCTTACTGTACTGCATTCTTTCTCCAACGTTAAAAGCCAACTCCCCACCTAGATGAGTCACCCGAAATACGCTGAACTGCACAACGCTACAGTGTGGGTTGTACCGTGAGAGTGATGAATTTTCTGTGCATTTAGATGCATTCACTGTTGCAATTCTCTTATGGCGTGCAAAATCTGTTTGATAAATTATTTGAATGGTGTGTTTATTTATCGTACTGGTAATTGGTAGCATGAGTAACATAATGTT
>STHB01010416.1:0-14114 GCA_018908115.1 Anopheles rivulorum | reverse complement strand
GCAGATACTATGTTATTTACTATTTATCAAAATGACAGATAGTGGATATTGTAGCCCAATAATGACACTTCAAATTGGCAGTGTTGCCAGATTCAATAAATATGTAATAAATAAATGGGAGCATTAATACCAAAACCGCACGAACACATTAATACACCTAATAAGAAAGAACATTTTGCCTCAGAAGAACTGGGGAATTAATAATTAAACCATAAAATTGCTGTTTAGTAATCGAAATTTATGTTTTCATTTTCAAAATATGCCTCGTTTGGTAGCATTAGACACATATGCCTTATCATTTTGGCCGATGATTAAAGCATTTGTTTGTATGTGTCTGAAAAGATATTCTTCAGTTCCATTAGCGAATTATCTCCTTGCTTTACCACACTCAACTCGAAATGTCAAAAGGTACCAGTTGTGGCAGAATGTAGGCTAATTTCTTATTTTCTTATGTTCCTGTACCTTTTTTATGCGTACTATATCATTGTTTTATGTACATACGTTGAAAAGTTATTTTAACCAGTACCAGAAGTATAACAGAAAAATCGAAACTCTTTACATCGCTAATTTTTTCTATTATTAAAACGATCTTAAACTTATGCTGTGAACTGTCCGATAGCAACGAAACGAACGCTTAATTGCACGTCAAGTCCAGTTTGGTTTGGCTTGGCCCAACCATCGCCAACCATCATCTATTTGATTTTAATCTTTCCGAACGCTTGTTCGCGTTGTTAATCGGGTGGCGGGTCCCGATATTGACCTAATCGCGGCGACCCACCGAAAGCATAAACAAAACGGCCCCTGAAGGGATACGGCCCCTGTGTGGCCGATAATGGGATGATGTTCATCCAGACCCAGCTTAAAGTCCCAATTCCCCCGTTCATAAAGCTTCCGCTGGAGACTGGTTTTGCTAAACACTTCGACCGTAGCGGAGTTAAAATCAACTTGCAATTAATTATGGTCCATCCGGGGGTTCGGTTCAGTTCTGTAAGGGTGGGAAACTCCTTCCGGGACTGTTTGTTACAGCCAAGAGTAGGTCGCCCTCTTGCACAAGCGTATATGCGTCTTCGTGAACCTGATGAATCACGAACTGTCCACCTTCACCACCCGGTGAGGGGGTGGGTTTGAATTCTCTCACTCACCCCCCCTCCAATGAGTATCGATTACGCAAATCGTGTGGTTCCGTAGGTCGCTCCGGCATGGGGTACTGGATGATAATAAAGACGCAAAGGCGGCGCTCGAGTGTGGAGTTTGCGTTCCGGGATCGCTTTCCGCGCGGAAATCGAGTGCCCCAATTAACCTCTTTAACTAATTTAACACATGACCGCCCGCTGAATCAACAACCGATGCTGAAGTGGACGGTGAGAGTGGTGCTTGAACAGCACGTTCAGGCAAAAGTACTGAACAACGGCACACGGCGAACTCTGGCAATTCCGGATTCCCGATTCGCCGTTTTCCCGTTTGGTTGCTGTTTTCATCGATAGTTTGTTTGTATGTTTTTGGGGACAGCAAAATCACACGCCTGTATACGCCCGCCTAATGGGTGAAATAGGTGGGACGGAGAAGGGGAAAGGCGGGTGCCTGCGGGGTTAAGTATGCAAATGTTTATTATCGTTCATTATGATTGTCAGGCTTGTCATAAATTATTAACAACTCCTTCACAATTGCTTACCCACCAAACCGTTGGAGGGTGTTGAGCGCCCCGGATCACACATACAAACACACACGCATGAAAAGGGCACAGTTTGAACCTAACTTTAGTAACTCCACCTAAACCCTTCCCTTCAACTTCCGTCACGTCCCATTCACTGAACCGATCAGCCGAGACGAAATGACAAGCCGTTCGCACACGGAACGGGGAGTTAATTTGAAGAGAGCGGTCTCCGGTAAAGCTGGGGACGAATTCTTAAAACTAAGACAAACGAAATTAAGACACCACAAGTGTGTGTGTGTGTGTGTAGGTAGGCAACAGCCCCACACATTCGCAGTGCTGTGGTTCATTAAACGGTAAACCCCCGAAAAGTGGATCGAGTGTCAGCATAAGTTGGCAGAAAGCAGCACAGCTGAACTAGTCTGTCTGTGTGCTTAGGCCGTATGGCAAGCACCAGCACAAACGGAGTTTCCAATGCAAAGGATTGGTGGCTCGGGGGTTTTTAGGGCCAAAAAACATCCTCCCGAAAAACAAAATTTCCTTTTGATGTACGACCGGAATGATTCGGGGAGGGCGATGAACGGCATTCGGCGGTTGGAATCTTGTTCAGCATGCTGAATATGATGTTACGGATGGTGAAGGATTTATTACGGTACACATTTCACCGTTTCTATCGATTCGAACAAACACTGAAGGTACTTGCTTGTTGGCGCGGTGAAAACAACTAACAGCTCGCAAGCTGATGAATCAGAGGGCGTTAAGCGATGCAACGCTTGCCGACCGTTATCGGACGGGATCAGTGTATATCTATTTTTAAACCGTCGTTTTCTTGCTGATTATAAAAAAAACACACGCATTTAAACCTTAAGCCAGTTTGATCCATCGAACAATTCGCTAATGAATAGGAAGGTTGCACGCTTTGATTGATATCGTAAAGTCGTATTAGCGATGAGTCATTTGAGGGGAGGGATTCGTTTGAACAATCAGGCTAATTACCCGTGGCTTAAGATTGATATTTCACAGATTTTGGGTCCCTTGTTTTTTGTTGATATTTGCCTTCGATTGATGGAATGATTTTTGGTTTTTCGTTGTTAAACATTTTAAAAGCATATCGAATGATTTATAAAATATGGTTGCAAACACATGACACACAACTTTCGCTGAAATTGAATAAAAGTTAATGGTTTCATCTGAATTTCATTTGAACAAAGTTAGCATTTCGGTGGACGAAATTGCGAGAAATTTGTGCTGAACGCAACATAAGGTTGGGCGTATTTTATTCCATCGAAACATCTTCGTTCGTTAGGAGTCCGTATTAATTTTTGTTTTCGGAAATTAAAATCCTTAAATAAAATATCCAATAACACATACACCTACGAATGTTGTGAAGCTTTTTGAAGGAACTTTTATTATGACCGATTGGGCGTTAATGCTACTGACGCTAACAATGTTGATCGAGAGTTTAATGGTGTGAATGCTCTTCCTACATGATTGTCTAGGCGATTTTTTCTTCTATTGTGTAAGTTATATTTTTATCAACCATAACATGAATATATATCCGTTTTAAAACATAGTTAAAGATACAGAAATTTATTACAATACTATATTTTCTCTATCATTTTGATGAAGATTTATCATGGTCTAGATGTGATTTTTTGCGGTAAATTACTCTACCCAACCGACCAGCTTATTCTGCGTCAATAGCTTTGATCGTCGTAAATTCTGGATATTCTTATTAACTATAATGTTTTATGGTTTTTTTTCTGTGAGCATCAAAGTTTTCTCCTCTGAGCAATGTTGGAAATTTTATATTTTTCAATGTTTATTTGATATTACTGTTTTTTTAAATTTATGTTAGAACGGCCGTATTAGATTAATTTTACCACGAACCCGGCTAGTTGGATCTTTTTTTTTTTTTATTTATGTTAGAACGGAACAGGCCGTATTAGACTAATTTTACCACGTAGCATGCTAGTCAGACCGTGCTACGGGGGGACGCCCCTAGTTGGATCTTATATTATGAATTGTTTAAGTTTTTTAAAGCAAATCCTGTATCTTAGAACTTTATACCTTTAAGGACAGAATTTCTATATCTTTTGTTTTAATATATTGCTAAATTTTCATTTAATAATATGTTTCTTCTCCTAAGAATTTTCTCATTCCGCCCAAAAACTCATTACCGTTTGTAAATAAATGCCAAAAAGCTAATATTTACCACCAACAATAACGTGAATATTTAAATGTATGCCTAGTATCCATCGTACGCTTGGCATCCAGCAACGTTTCAAGTTATCAACAATCTAAGATACTAACTAATTGAATGTCACTGGGAAAATGGCACACGAATTTTCTGATAAGTGTTCTGCCCGACCCACCGCCAAGGGACAGCAACGGTTTACAGATTTACGGCGTAGCCGATTTTGTTGCACAAGTCCTCAGCCTTTGTGTACGCACAAAAAGGCAAATCCCTTGCTGCTGTGGAGCAACCAGCAACTCGCTTGCCACTGCTGCCCGTATCGAATGCCAGGAATAGAAAACGGTTTATGTGATTTCTACTTAGCTGTTAATACGTTTTCCATATGATAGTTAACCCTCGCACCCTTCTTGCTTGTTGCGGATGTTTGCATCCCTGCATCCCAAAGATGGTCGTACCTTTTTTTTTGCCGATACGATATTGGCCTTCCTCGGTACGATCTCGCTTCATCGTTTGATGGAGATTGATCCGTGCCATTGTTTGCGTTGTGTTGTGTTGTGTTGTCGAACACACTTGTACACTTGTACCGCTTCGTCTCAATTTCTTGGGGCAAGATGGGAGGGAGGGAGGGAGGGTAAGGAGGAAAGAGCTGGGGTTGTGTAGGAGCACGGCAGTAACATATGTACCGCATATTCGTTTGTCAATTTATTCCATCAGACTGATGTTTGAAATTACAATCACGTTGATGTGTGCAGGTTTGCCATTCAAAAATACGAACGAAGAAAAGCAGTTTGGGAACTTGCTGCTGCCGTTGTTGGGAAATCCGTAAAGGAAATATTGACTGTTTGTGCCAAAAGGGAGAGAGAGAGAGAGAGAGAGAGAGCGAGAGAGAAAGAGCGAGTAATCGAGAGAAGACTTGGTGTTGGTGTGATGTAAAGCAGGGTGAGTTCAATCGATCTTCATTGCACACTTTCCCCATAAGCGGCTGAATTTGGGGCGAGCACGTCGGTTCCGGTGTAGCAGCAGCAGATGAGGCATCCTTCCATTGCTGTTGGTGCTCCTGCTGCTGTTATTGCAATATTTGAAAATATTTCCCCATGGTGTATGCCGACACCCATGCCACCGTTGCGTTGGGACGATTGTTTCGTGCCAATGTTGCAAAGGCTCTGCAATAGCTTTAACGTACGGATTTCCGTGCTTCTAGGCACGTTGCCTTGGAAGAAGTATGCGGTATCATTGATGCGGATGTCTTACTTTGCATGCAACTCAATTAGGGCCAACCCATCTGGATGATGCTAGCAAGGGGAAGGTTCGAAGTGTGCGTATGCCAGAAGAAGGAATCCACTTTCCTGAGCAGGATTTACGCCTGATAGTACCATCACGATGCACACATTGTATGACACAACGCTAGTTTTGCATAACGATTGTCGTATAGAGATCGAAAACTTTAGCACAAAAGTTCTCTAGTCGCTTGTTCTGCTGGATGGATTCGTTCCAATCTTACGGTTAATGAGATCTTCTTGGGAAAGAATTTGCTACCAGCAATATCCTTAACGAGTGCGGGATGACGAATCGATCATGACGATCGGAAGCAAAATAAATTAAGGGAACGATTGTACTCTGTCCATCCAATCATGTTCCCCTGGGTGCGTGGGTTGGGTGTGGATCAGCCCACGGAATCCACCCGACGACAACAAAACAGCACTGCAAGCGACATACGGAATGAGTACTTCGTTAATATGACCAACCAAACGGGTAGCCAATTGACATTGGCAGTGCAGTACATTTGAAGCGCGCATGATAAAGAGCATTTTTTTTCTTGTGCATATGATAACCAAAGTGACAGTACTGGGCGTCGCCTCGTCGCGTATGACAGCTGGTGTACCGAATGTGTGTGTGTGTGTGTGTGGGATGAGCGGCGGGAATCCCGGCCCACCACCGTTTGCGAAGTCGATTCGACTGGGTCAATAATCGGTTGCTTCCTGATACGGTTCTCCGGTTTATTGGTGTCCCAATCGGCAATGCAAATACACCCCCTGTGTGTGTGTGTCACTAACGCGAACAAATTACGATCCAATATGGTGTCACTTCCGGAGGTTTTTGTACGTAGATTGACGTGGGTTTGTTTGCTATCTGTGCCTTGTGGATGTGGCGCGTATAGCCATTTGGTGATCGAATTACCGGAATGTGAGGTGAGCAATGTCCACCTGATGCAAACGTAACGTCCCGTGTTATCATTCGTGTAACGCGTCCCCTAGTGGCCAACGGAGCGCTTCCAGAAGGTGGTGAGAGTTTGTTTAATCATCCACTTGAGTTGCGTGTCGTCGGACACGTGGTTTGTGGCGCACAAAGTAGCCACTGTTGGACGTGCGGACAACATTTGCAAGCATTTTGCTTATCCGCCCTCCTCCTCGGGGGAGGTTGAGTTTGGCCGCTGCCGCAAAGAATGTGGTTTGCACTCTGATGGCAGATAAGAGACACCAAGCAGGCGAACGCTCCAGCGTGGACCGGTCCGAGAAGTTGATGGTCATCAAGTAGTAGAGTTAGCTGTGCCAAGTTGGATGAGTTGGTACACTGCAGTCAGTCGTTGCTTTCCACCATTTTGGCTACTTTGGGCCAAATCAGTCAGTGGAAGTGAAAGTTTCCACCATACCAGAGGTCAAACCAGAGGGGATGAAGGGGTGTTGAAGATGACGAACGGGGGTAGTGAATAATTCATTTCCTAAATGGAGGCAAGCATTTTGACGTCCGGACGAAACAGGGCCATTCCGGTACCATTCCGGTGCCGGATGCTCTTTCCCATTTTGTGGGAGATGCCGGGGTGCTGTTGGTGTTGTAGTCCCGCGTTGTAGTTTTGCAGCCCTTGCAATAGTGCTGGGTATCTGCGGGTTGCGTGGTTTAATGTTTTGCCCAGTTTTTGGCAAACCATTTGCCAGGACGAACCAGGAGGTTTGGCACACGGGGGCGCTCGGCGCTGGGCAAATGCGCTTCGAAATGGAAATAAAGCGATTATATTATGCCCCGAAATTTTCCCCACCTAATTGAATCGAACCGACTCGACCAACTTAATTATTAACTTTCACCATCGCTCATCCGCCGTGGATGGATGGCCGTGCAATGGTGTGGGAACAAGCGGTTTGTACTACATCTTGACGCCGCGTTTGTTGCCGGCGACAGTTCGAGTGATTGAGAGCACTTAAAATCAAATTAAGCAGCTCGTCTCCGGACACCGGAATGTGGCGGCGGCCACAACCGGCAGGTTTTTGGCTTTGGTAGAGCCGTCAGTTACGGTGGTACTTTGCTGGGGGCCCGCTAATTATCAAGCTGATTATTCTTCGTTGCCGCGCCCAAACCCGACACGGTCGAGGGGTTTTCTTTTTGTTCTGTTTTTGCCAGCGTGCATGTGAGCGCCGGTTTCGTTTCGTTTGATTAATACTGCCGAGTTAATTGGTCGTTTGGGTGCCGGTCTTTGCCATTGTGGGTGGGTGGGTGTTGTATGCAACACGGGAGTGGGATCAGCAAAAAAAAAGAGAGAAAAGGCAACACTAAATAAAACTACAGTCGATGGCTGTAAAGATCATCATCATCGGGTGCGTTAATTTGGATGATTGCACTTAATCGAGATTGCATCCGATTGCCACGCGTCGGTACACGGCTGTATGTGTTTTAATTATTAAATTAAACTCATACAATTCGTTCACACTTGCTGCGAGCAGTAATGATGATTACTGAGGGCCAACGGGGCTTCAACGTTACGAAGTATCATTTATCTACTGATTATACATTGTACCGTTTTGGGTACATGAAAGGAAATGTGCAGTTTATACGTTGTCGTTTGCCCTTTAATTTAATATTTAAGTGTCTTTCTTAAATTATTACTTTCAAATTTCTGTTAAATTCCAGATATAAAGAGCATTTTGAGGAGCAGTCAAATCAAACAATTGCAGAATTTCTTAAAACACTACTTGTTTTACTGTCACTAATTGGTTAGTAAATATGTTGACAAGCTTTATCTGACAGCTGTCATACTGAAAGACACTGAGCATTTTATAACAATTTTAAGCCCACGAAAAATGACCAACAGTAGTAGCGCTGGTCTTCATCTGACATCATCGTTTCAGCTTGCATCTGGACTGTTCCCGCACAAAGAGGAATTGACTATTCAGATACTGCGGAAGGAACCTGGAATTGTGAGATTACAAGACCTCCTGAGGATGGGTATTTTGAATTCTAAGGAGTCAACAAATCAACTAATTAAAAAAAACCTTACTTTGTGAGCGTCATTGTAAGGCTTTTGCTGTCTAGAAGCCTCATGTACCTTGTCCAAATATTTCCAACATACCAGCTAGGATGTTTTTTCAAAATTGAGTATTTTTGACGACTTTTGTTTCGGTGGACATGGCTCGGAGTGCCACGTATTTTTCATTGTTCGCCTGTTGTTTGGTTCATCGAGGTCCTTTGCAAGTTAGTGAGGGTTTTAAATTTTTTGTTTCCGTTTTATAGAGGCTTTGGGAATGTTGGCCCAAATTTGTCTCTTAAATGCAGAGGTGATCTACCTTTTGATGTAAGATCTTGCCTATTGCTATGGGAATTCTTCGTTATTGTAAGTGAGCACGAATTGTGCGTATTGTTTGAGCATTGTTGGCTTATTGGAACTCCTGATTGATTGAAACTCCTTAACGCAGCAATGGGTTCCCAAACAGAACAGTTTCTGATGTCTTTAGAGGACTGTACATTCAGTGAATGCAGTTAGTAGCTGTGCCCTTAAAAAAAATAGTAACATAAAGCCAGATCTCACCAAATCAATTGAACACCTGTGGAGCAGAAAAACCTTGCCTTAATTCATAAATTTACCCAACAGAACCCATTTGCGGGTTTAAATCACATTGCGAAAAATCTTAAAGCTCACTTGCACTCGTCCTACTTTGCATATTGATTGATTTTACCATCCCTTTGCCGAACGGGAAACAGTGTGGCGCGCACACTTCAAAAGGCACAGTTCCGTATGATTAACGCTAGATCGGAAAATCATACGGACAAAAAAAAAAAACACCCGGAAAGCGTGCAAAAAGCGCCTCCTTCAGAACAACATCAATCGACCCGATTTGCTTGCGTTATTAATTGCGATGCAAATACAAAAGAAGAAAGAGAAAAAAACAACGAAACAAGAACGAAAAAACAATTTAATGATGTAGAATCGGGGTGGAAAAATATATAACAGCACTTGCAAGTGTCAATTCCGTCTTTGAACTTTAGCTTCTCGGGAAAAAAAGAGTAGAAAAACACAAAAAACAAAGTAAACTCGAAGGAAGAATGAAAAAGAAGCAAGAAACTCCCGGAAAGCTAGGGAAGGTGAAAAAACAACGCCATAGCAAAAGTAAAACACTGTCAACAGTGTGGGCAGGATGATGAGATTCCTGTGAACTGGTGGCGAAAGGAATTGCCGAGAACCATTTTATGGAGCAAAAGAAGAAGAAGAAGAAGAGAAACCCCTCCCCAACAAACGAGGACACCCGAGACACATCAGCGAAACGACCCGGCGCCCATCACTCGGAGCGGCCTTTAAATGGTGCGATGCGATGCCGTAGAAAGCTTTCTTATGTGATTGCCAAGAAAAGGAAAGTAATGACTCTTGAATCGCACGTCCTCGCAAGCCTTTCGCACCTACTTCTTTACTGACGTGCACACCGTGGCCAGGCTGGGTGCTTCACGAGTGCACACGAGTGCGATTCATGCTTTGTTGCTTCCGTTTGCAAGTGCAAGGGTAAGTGTGCTCTTTTGCCATTGCGCCATCACCAGGCGATTCCAGCGGTTACGAGCGGGACGATGCCATACCCATTTTCATTACGAATCTAGCCACTGGAGGCTGGGTTTTGGCACCAGGTGCGGCAGATGTGGACAGAATCGACACGGGAAATATCCCCTTTCCGTAATGTCCCAGCACTAACCCGCTTGCTGGTGTCGGCACTACGAGATGCACTGTTCGGTTGAGGTTTGTGTTTTTTCTTTCTTGCTTTTTGTAATTTATTTTCCCCGTTTTGCACTCGCAGAATCGTCATTCGGCGTGTGCTGTTTTTTGTGGCCTATTGTTTGCATCGAATTCTTCTAGTTCTTCTAGTTCTTCTAGTTGGTTTTATTTTCCTTCCTTTGCTAGATGGATTTTCACACGGTGGGAATATGCGAGTTTAGTAAGCATCCCGTGGGACATGGTTCGGTCGGTGGGTGTTTTTGATTCATTCATCCTGCGCTTTGTCGGGAACGAAATCGTGGTAATGACGTTCACTCGCAAAGGTAGACTTGATATCTTTTCTTCTTCTTCTTCTTACTCAACCAGAAGTCATCTTGGAGTCACGGGAATCGAATGTGACGTTTCCGGTTCCTTCATTTTTTTTTTCCTTTTGTGCGTTATCGTCAGTCACCTTCGCAGCCACCTTTCGCAGGAACCATTTCATCATTAGAAGGGCCAAGAATCACCGTTCCGTTCCGTATCGTTTCCATAGGGCAAAAATGGGGTTTTGCCCCAACATAAAGTCCTATCGCATCCGCATACGGATCGTTCCGGTATGAAGCCCCAGGAATGAATCCCGGGCCGCTTCATGATGCGGGTTTCCTGGAAGCGGGTAAACCACCTAAACTCGACCTAAATCTCATTTAGGGCACGTACCACACACACACAGACAGTGCACGTGTATGTGTGTGTGGCTTCCTAGTGTGAAGTGGGGGGAAATGAAATGCTTTTGATTTAGTTGCCGCTCTATGATTGATTGAATACGAAATGACTGACGACGTGGATGGGTTTGGGTGCGCAGCAGTGTACTGTGCTGTGCTCAGTGTGTTCCGTCCGCATGGAGCGTGTGTTTCGCCTTTGCTTGCTTGCACAACAGAGATCTGAAGATTCGCAACCCCTTTATCCTAAACCAAAGGCCCACACTCACACGGGCGAGAATAATTTTGAAGACGGGCTCTTATTAAAACTCTGGCCAACTTTTGCCGCCCTTCTTTGGTGGCGTTTGCATTTGTGGTTTTGGGCAATGAATAGGTGAAGCTTGCCAGCTACGGTAGATATTGTGCAGCACAGTATGGCATCAAATAATTTTTAGTTAGAATTTTCTGTTCTAGGTTGCGGGAGATGGAACTTTTCTTTTTGTTGTGTGGTTCTTCTTGTTGCTGGAAACTGTAATTACGTCGTGTGCTGAAGTGTGCATTTTAATTGTTCTTTCACGTTTTGAACTTGGCCTGATTTGCTGCCCGGTTAGAACAATACACACAGACACACCGCCAAGGCGAGAAAAAAAAAAGAAAAGGCTGATGCTGATGTTTCACACTGTGCCGTAGCAGCATCATTATTTTGCTTTATCTGCAGACTATTTGGCCAAACTTTCGCCCGGGAAAAAATGGTTTCGCGAAAGGAAATTTGTGCTGTTGAGATGGAGAGTGTGCAAACAATGTGCTAGCTTTATCGATGCAACGGAACCGCGTGTACGTGCTTAACATTCCTTTCAATCTTACTCTTGTACAGTTGCGATAAAGTTGCAGAGTTGCATTGTTTTGTGTGTTCGTTTGTTTCTGGTTTTTTGTTTTGGTTCCATGAAAGTCAGATTTATTGCCCATAGCAATTGCAGCTTTGCAAGCTTTTGCGTTGAACTTTTATGGTAAGTTTTGGAATTTTCGCTACCCGCTTAGATGCGGTTGAATGTGAGAAGGTAATTAAGTTTTATTTAGAAATTTCAACCGTTAGAATTGTTTTTCAACTTGAAGTATATTTATATCATAATATAATGTATTTCATTTTTTAACATATTCCATTCGTTTCGCACAAGTTTTCGTGATCTATTCGATTGTGATATGTGAGACCACAATCTCTCACTTTGAGGTAGGCGCTGGAGTTTTAGGATCTTCATTAGTAGTAAGATTTATATTTTCTCAATTCATGATTACTGTCCTTACTGTCCTTACTGTCTCTAGTTTAATATAAATCTCCTCCTTGGCTGATTTTTATATAAAAAAAAATCACAGGAATTCAAGCGCCATTTTGTGCTTTGTTTGTTTCATATTCCTGAGGAAACATATTCGTTCTGAGTTCAAATCTCATCACGCTTGATTTTTCATACGCAGAACTTTATCTATTCAATTATGGGTATTTTGGTATATCGTGCTAGGAACGTCAATGTTTGAAGCACCACTAAATCAGAAGAAACACAACCAAAACACGTCCGGATGATGCTTGTTGATTAACTTACTTGATGTCTGGGGGAAAAAAAAGTTTCATGTAACTCAGAAAACAACACGTTTGCCCTGTTGTGTATTATGTTCTTGGTAATTTTTCGAACAGCTCCCACAACTTTTTCTACGACAGAGCTCCGGTTGAGATTAAATTGAAATCACAATACGAACAATATGAAACTTGTTGAAGGATGTTTTTCTCTTGATAATCGTCAGGATGATTGTTCGCTCTTTTTTCACTTGTTCACTTTCACTTTTATGGTTTTTTTATTTGTTGTTTAACAGTAACCCGTATTCAGGAACATCTCAGATGAGAAAATAGACAAGTAAAAGATCATTAGCTTCTGTTAAAAATAAAATAAAATTCAATAATGCCATATTTAATAAAATTTATAAAGCTTACATGTTCAAAGCATTAAATGCAACAAGAAAATAACAACGCTGCATGGCATCACGCAAATTCCAACTCACATAAATCGTTTTAGTGGCTGATATTAATAATAACGTGAAACTCGTCATACGTTCGCATACAAATATTGTGGTTCGCCTTCACCGGGCGGGACAGGGATAACGTTGGAAAACTTTCGCAAATATCAATCCATACCGTTTCGCTCCATTTTCGGTTAACCAGTTCGATTCGGATGCCAAAATTCGGCATTGCTGGCCGATACACTCTGTCCAAATATGGTAGAGTATTCATATTCGAATACAACCAATTAACAAACCAACAGCACCCTGTGTTTGGGGTTGAAGCATACAAGCTGGAGTATGGGATGGTTTTGCTTAATAATTCATTTTCAAGAACGCGACCAATATCATCTCGGTGCCAGATGTATAAGCAGGTGGGCGAGCCACGTTCGGCCGCGGTGTGGCCCAGGGTGTGGCGTACCGAACGGGTGAACAAAGGATTATTTAATTAATTTAACATGCATCTGGAAATATGTTAGTCGGTGCTGCCAGTTATGCTGACCGGTGAATAAATAACCGTACACCGAACATTGCATTCGGTTATCATCGATTGTTCTTCGGGTTTTCGGGTGGGTGGATTTTTCTGTTTGAAGAACGAACCTACCTACGTGGTGGTGAACGGAATGCGCACGAAAATCGACCAGCCTCTGTCACTTTTGTGGTGTGGTGCTAAAGCAAGTGTATGTTTGTATTCCTTTTTTTTTGCATATTTCCATTTTTACCCGGACTCAACGAAACGGAAGAAAGGTACATCGATTGTGCGGAGAACCATATTTTGCATTCATAATTCAATGCTACACGTGACGCGTGGCCGGTCTGCAGGATGTAACGATAATGTACGGTGGTGTATTACGTGGAACAATATTAATGATTTTGGTTGTAATACATAAAATAAGCCTGATTAAGAGAACGGGTGCAATAATTCGGACGAAAAAATCGCAATCACCCACAGAGTGATCGTGAATTGGATTTAGTCATATTTACATTGTGTAAAATATGAAATTAATAAAAAAAATATTAACGGATGATCGGAACGAATTAAAACGGATAATCATATTATTGCACATGTTAGTAGTAAATATCGAATAACTTTTACGAATGTATTAATAGGAAAAAGATGTTTAATTAAAACAAATCTGTTTCACTCCTCTGTGACATCCAATTGTTGTTGATTTGCTTGACAGACACTACCTCCACTATGCGGTTGAGTGGTGATCTGTCAAACTGTCATCTGTCAAAAATTTTTAAACCCTCATTCTTTAATCCTGAAAATCATATAAAACGTTGTTTCCAGGCCTCAGTAACAGTAGTTGAAAAACATTAGTAATTTATTTGAAGACTAATGTAAACTACGCTAATCGCGGTTTGATGGAACTATTTTTCTTGCAGCCATTTGAGCGTAAAGTGTGTTTTATATAATTTCGCTCTTCCGCACTAATCTCTTTTTTACAAACAAATTAATTACCGTTCCGTGCATCATTTCACCGGACACGATTCACTAAAGGAATGGTTCCTAAAAAAATCCTAACACGGCTCTATTTAAACTTCTTTTGTCAGCAATGGACTGCAAGCTGAATG
>STHB01010398.1:0-14120 GCA_018908115.1 Anopheles rivulorum | reverse complement strand
CAATGCAGCGATAAGCAATAAACGCACATTATAATGTGTTAATTGTTTAAACGCTTCCACCTTCATTAACTCACCACACTCTGTCAGCGTATCTCATGCGTAGCTGCAACGACTCGCGCTTGCGGTATCTGTCTGCGCTGTGAGTAAAAGCTGGAAAATGATATCTTAAAAACAATCTGCACTATCAAAACCGTAACGAAATCAACATTGAGGACGCTGCACTTTAAACAAAAAAAAAAGGTAGAAACACCACCAAGGTGGATGGAATGCGTTTATTTTCTTTTCTCCTCCCACATGTGGCCACGGCGGCGCAGCCTTGTGAAACCGCGCCATGTGTGCAAATATCAATCACTGCACTGCATAATTGCGCGGAACGACCCCAAGCTGATCCGGGCCACTAATTAAAGACGGACAGTGAAGCCTATAGCACGACGTGTACGATAGGTTAACTTTCCATTTTTCTTCGCCCATGGCGGTTGTTCATTGATTGTCATAATTTAATCGTCGGAACCGGTGAAGCACGGCACGCTTGGTTTAGATGTTTGTTTTTCGCTTTCCTTCCGACAGTGCCGTTCAATTTTTGCATCTTTTTTCACATGTTTGAAATTAAATGTAATAACTAATTTATAAAATGCTAGGAATCGAAATGTTTTTTTGTTATTATGTGTGCTCAAATTAAACTTATTTATATTTTTATTTATATTAATATTTTTTAAAATAAATATTATTGATCAATAAGTTGCTATATGGAATTATTCTAGAAATAAAATATTAAAGGGAGAAAATATAGTTTAATAACCAAATCGTAATTTGAACTTTTAAATATTCAAGCTACTCATCATTTTGAAAATGTAATTTAACATTTTAGTTTAAGTGAAAGTAAGCGTTCTCAGTCTCTGAAGAATAATTTATGAAAAACTGGTGTCCGTATAATATCGGTGATTAAAGAAAAAAAATAAAAATAAATAAAATTAATTGCTATTAAAGTTGAGTTGGTTTTATTTTGATAATTTTTATTGAATTTTTATTTGTTAATTCCCTTCACATGAAGAATTAATTGTTGCATCAATCCAGAAAAAAAACATTTGCTGATAAAAATTGTCTCCCACTGTACGTGTTTTACAGTGCTCACCACCTTACGCCAAACTTCCAAAAGTGGAACCGCTACCGAAAGAAAGTTTGCAACAGCTGATTCGGTAAGGTCGAGCCATCAGCGTAGGGGTGTAAGTGTGCAATAAAAACGGCACACACCGCGGAACGGATTGCGGCTGGCAAAACGCGTACGGCCGCGCACAACAACAACAATAACAAAAAAAAACCGTAAAATTAAGGCATAAATAATAGTTATAACTGGTGCACCCGGGTGGGTGGGGTTGGTGGTACGTGCCACCGAAAATTAGCCACTTTTACCCGGGGCCCACAAAGAGAATTGCGGATGGGGCATCCTACAGTGTAGTGCGGTGAAGGTGGTGTAAGCATGAAATATGTAATATAACAGTAAACGGCCGAGACACTGGTTACGGTTGTAGTGTGGTGTATGGGTTTGACTTACTATGTTAACCATTTTTTTTACTGTTGGAATGGGTTCCCGCTACCGAGTGCCAACCGGACCCGATGGTGCGATTTTCGCACCACAAATAACTACCGTGTAAAGCCATAAAGCTATATATGTATAAAATTATATCACGGAGAAAGGCGTATCGTCGGGAAGTAAGCTTTCGCTTTTCCTTCCCCAAAGTGAGTAAGCTTTCCTTGGGCGTTTGTTTTTTTTTATTTTCGCCTAACTAAACATCAGAAAACCACAACGATCGCGAGCCCTAAGGTCTATCGCGACCCAGGAGATGATGCCGGGACAAATTCAGCCGAAAAAATTTACTAGTGGCAAATAAAATGGCAATTGCCATTTTTTACGTCTACTTACGCTTGTGACAGCAAGGATATGCCAACCCCGAATGGGTGTATATAGTTTTATGTCTCAGTCTCTCCTGTCAGCCTTCTGCCAAAAACAAACACACGCCACCCATAACACGCTTGTTTACGATCGCATTACAATCCCCCGGTTACAACACGCTGGTGCATAAATAATAATCTCTAAATTATGTTCAACGACATTCGCAACACGGCAAAAGGCGATTTTGCAGTCTGGTGGTGGATCCCGCGTGCCCCATTTCGTTTTTAGCGTGCTTCCTTTACCTCGCTCTGAGACGATGATTGTTATTGCAGGTTGTTATTATGTTAGTGCTGTTTTTAATTTGCCTCCACCGTATGTGTCACCGTAGAACGTAGCGAAAAATTGCCCGAACTGAACTTCATTCGTAATACTTATGGACATTTGGAACTTCTTTAGACCTTGCCCTTGAAATCACCTTCCAACGAAACGAGGTCACTGATCGGATGCTACACATGGTGATTATTTTCGTTTGTTACTACTTGCCTTTCGGGATGATCGCGCATCCATTTTTTTTTTTTTTTTGTTTGTCGTCTCAGTTTTGGCTTCCCTATCCATTTACTTTAACTCGAAACGAATTTAAAAGAAAGAAAAAAAAACACATCAACACGATTGTAAACATGTGCAACGTTAAGGGATGACATCAGAACGCTTTTCTTACTCCGCCCGAATGGTGACGCCAACGAAACCAAAATGACACACAAGCCGCCCTTTTGAGATTATCTTTTTCGTCGTCCTTTTTACTGCCTTTCGTGTAACGAATCACTTTAAAAAACAGGGTAGTTTTGCCTTTGAAATTTAGCTAGCAACTGAGCTGTGATTAGAAAATCAGGAGACTGAACTGAAAATAAAAAAAAACACGAATTCTTGTTTTTCCTTTGGTGATAACTGAATGTGCAATCAGCATTTTTCCTACAGTGTTTTCCAATGTATCAGTACTGATAAAACTGAGTATTAATCAACAAAATCTGCTCCGCAATGTACTTTGTCCTAATGTTCGTCATGAAATGCGCAATTCAATTAGTTAAATAATTGTATCTTATATTGTAAAGTAGTAACTTAACACATATTTTACTGAATGCCAAAATTTGTTAAAGGTTCAATGATTTACCAGCTCTGAACAAAGACAACGCGGTAAATCAAGTTTCAAATTGCTAGCTCCAATGACTCCTAGATTGTACAAATCATGAGAATGACACCAAACGATTCCATCGTAGTAGTCCTTATTGATCCCTTACAAATATCCACCATTGGAAAATTGTACTTACAGTGTTCGTTTTGCAGTGTCCAATGGGTCTCAAATGAGGACATTCAAATTTCCTTCCAAATTCAATAACCCTCAGAAAGCTAAGAAGTCTACGTCCAAGTCGCAATTACCCAGTTCTAAACAACTTATCATATGCTTAAATTCGAATATTGAATAGCTTAAAAATGCATTAAAAAATGTGCCATAACTTACAGCCGTTCGATGTGAATAAAATAAAAACTAGCTAAACACTGCTAAAGTTCACGGGAAGCAGAATCATAACCAGCCTCACGCTATGCCATGAAACAGGCTAGAAAAGGTTTATTTTATAGCTGCCCACACAAACATGGAGAATACAAAGCATTATAATACGCATTGAAGGTTCGCCCTTGGCGTTACCGCCATGATTAGCTATTATTAGCCCGAAATGGGGCAACCGAATTGTACGAAACCTTAAAAGACATTTAAGAAAAAAGGGACAACAAATACAGAAAACACAACTTATGCCTTCCTAACTCGTCACAGGAGGAGAACGAATGAAACGGATAACAAAAAAAAAAAACCTCGATCGGAAGAAACATGATCTCGAAAGATTCGTACATGTCGCTGGATGCATGCGCTGGTACGCTGGCGGACCTCCCGAGAGGACCCAAACAAGGAAAAGAAAAAGGCACGCGGACCAATGGAAACAACGAAAAACGCTTTAAAATAATAGTTCTACCATCACAGGAAGGTACACCGTACACCGTACGAGCGAAGTAAAGGATCGGTCAAACATTCGTAGCCTGATGTCCAAGGGTTGTTCTTGTTGCCTTTACTGTTGTTGTTATCCTTCTTCTGGACCCTTTTCCCTGTGCGAGGTTTATGTTACACGGTCGATTCGCGGCTCTCGCGGCTGGATGTTCGTGCGCGGATGGTTTTATCTTTCCTCCAAGCCATTTTTCTACGATGGTCAATAAAATTGATATTAAAATTAAACCTTTTTTATTCTCGCTCCTCTCCCCGGGTGCTTCCTTTTGGATCCTTTTTTTTCCTCGATGGGGAAGGGATGTAACGCCGTTTCAGCCATATTCGCTTACGATGGTGTCCTATTCGCTTCGGGGTTTGTCGTCGAAAGTTTTCAATCCCTTGTTCAGGCTGGAACTAGGAAATGTTCGGACTTGATTGTGGATATTTGATAGGAATCAAAACTCAAATAAACGCGCGTGTGTGTGTTTAAAGGATTCTTTTCCATGCTTGAAGGGATTCTAGAAAAAATATGTACAGTCACAAGTGAGAGAGTGAGGGCCAGCAAATCACAGCAACGAAAGGAACTTATCTTAAAAGGTTCCTCTTCGATAGAAAAGCCAACACGTCGCGATGGAGCTTGATCGACGTCTAGAATGTTCTGGAATGTTCGTGATCTCCATGTAACTGGAAACCATTGCGCAGCGATTTCTTGCTCGTATTGTGCTGCTTAGCACGATCTAAATTTTCTACCCAAAAGCGTTAGGAAACTGTGCTGTAGTATACCTTGTTTCCCACGACAATGGGGCAGCTCATTTTATAGCAACTGCATGGGAAGAAATTTGTGTTGGCACTTTGTTTTATTGCGATACAAATTTCCACCGAGCATCGTTAGACACCATTCCCGAAACGGTGGCTGAACTTTCCGATGCATTTCCTTGGATGCAATGGAATCTTTTTACACAGAGTCGAATGCGAAAATGTAACGCTCCGAATGGAGGTTAGTTGGTAATTTAGTGTCTTTCCATGGGGTGTTTTCTTCCCATTAGCGAAACCCGAGCACGATGCAACAACGATGAACAAGCGAATGGACAGCAACAGCGGACAGCTAGTTAAAAGATAATTAACGCCACTGGGGTGACTGCCGGCGGAACGGGAATGGAGATGCCATAAATATTTTCTCCCAAAATCAACCGACAAAAATGAAAAACAAAAACAAACCAAACGGACGTGGGTGACTACGGAATTATAACATTGTTTTTTATCTTAAGATGTGAAAGTTTGCAGATCAAGCAATTCTAGTGCAATGATGCACAAATTGGACCGTATTTGGAAGAAAGGCTCCCAAGTACATACGTTGGTTAAAAGTTCAAATTGTGATACATTTGACCGTATGATATGCATGTTTTTCAAATTAAATTAACGCAAAATGCACATCTACTGGTTAGTTTATTAATTAAAGTTAGTTTACGGTGTTTAACACAGTTTAAAATAATAGTTTACCCATTTCTCATAACATTAATATTAAACGTTAATTATTGTACTGCAATTTTTAACTGAACTATACAACCGATTATTTGATTTTTATTTATACATATTTTTATATATTTTTTCAGTTTTGTTGAAAAATTAATCGGCCCTTGAAATTTCATGTGGTTGTTTTTTTTATTATCTTACTATCAAACTTTTAAGTTAATATTTTCTATTACAATGCCTTATTTTTATTTGTTATCACTTAATTTTTATTATTATGAAATTCGAATTGTTTGGTTTTTGTGTATTTCAATCGCTGATGTTATTATATCATTCCTTTTTTTGTTTGTTTTTCTTGTGTGAAGGAAAAGATTTAATCATCTTACAATAACTTTTGCTAATGTAATATTTTTATTAAAGTTCTACATTCCTCTACTTTTTATAACAATTTTTTTTTTGCATGCTAAATACTTTTACAATTGTTCCACAAAGAACACTAATCGCACCCCAGATGTTCCACCACACAGTCCATTATCTAAGATTATCTACAGAAGCCCCCGGATGTCAACATGCATTAAAAGGAAAGAGAGTACATCAAACTAATGTACCTTTTTTGTCCATTTGCTACTCGTTGCTACATTGTAATTTTGAACGAAAAAAGTGCATTTTCTGTAAATTACTCTGTTCAATTTCTGAAACAAAACAAAAAAAACGTCCTTTTGCCATTGCCATTTCCCTTTTGCCAAAACCCCTTTTGCCGTCGATGGCGGGTTATCCTTGTGAAGGATTTTTTTTTTCACTGTCGTGTCTTCTTCTTCGTTCTGTGTATTGTTTTTTTTTGTATGTTGTAATGGCAACAAAACATGATTATTGCAATGGCGTGCAGTTTTTTGTCTCCTGCCTGCGATGTCCCTTTGTGCGGGGCATATGAACGTTCGCTTTAATTTGTGATCGCTCTGTTAGTCATTCCATCGGACGTTTTGCTGCGTTTTTTTTTTGTTTTTGTTACGCTGTGTGTCTCTGTGTGACAGTGCATTACTAGTGCACCATTGCCAAACAGTTCCCGCCTTCTTCCTTCCAACGATTGGCAAATGCAATCCGGTCGCCCTGACCATAGAGAGCCGATGGTTCGTGCGGACTGACCTAGCCACGATAGAGCTTAGATAGCAATCATTGATGGCCATTGCTTCTCGCTGCCCCGAAAGAGTTGGGAGGGAAGGAGGGAAGGAATGGATGGGGGTGGGGGAGGAAATGCAATTTAATTGCACCAGGATTGGGTACGTCCGTGTAACCGCACCAGTGGCGTTCAGCAAACGTCAGCGGGAAATAAGCTAAAGCATACACAAAAAACGGCAAGCTTTCACACAAAGCCACAGATAAACATCGGTCAGCCACACGGACAGTTTGGCGTCAGATTGACTTCCACCCTTTCCGACCAATCTTCACCACCATCGTATCACCTTCCCCCCCACATCTCCCCTTAACCCGAGCAGGTTCAGAGCAAAACAAATCCTTTTCCACCCTAGAACGTTATTTTGAACGTGTGCCACGCAAGCAAACGGCGAGGATATATGCAAGTGCAAGTGCCGTGCAATAAAATGCAATACACTGAGTGCAGATATTGCGCAGTTCTTCCATTCCCCGGTCACATTTCCCGATGCTCGATCCTTTTTTTTCACGTACTTACACGACATACGTGTGCTGTGTTGTTTTGTTCATGCTTTGGAAGGTCATTTGGAAAACAAAAAATGGAATGGAAGCATCACATGCTCTCTAATCGCTTTCAAATCGATTTCAGATCGTCCGTCCAACGGTGGACCCGTACTACGTTATCTCGGGCTGGATTGGCAAATAATTCAACCCTATAAATAAATGAAATTCAATTTATTCCACACCAAGCATGGATGACCTCGGCGATTGGCCTCCGATTCGGTGGAATCCTTTCGCCACCATCCCGTCAAGTAGCAGCAACGTACAAGCCACTTGGCCGACTTGTAAATTTCTGATGGGATGGAAAATGCAATTGCCAGTGAAAAACTGTTTACTATCATAGGTTTCTTGGAAGTGAATATTAGCGAAATTGGAGTTTTTTCGACTCATTAACAATTGTATCTAACTAAAAACTGGACTTTACACCGTGCAGGACATGAATGATGGCAAGCATTCATTTTCAATGCCAAAATCCTATTTCGTTTCTGTGTCCTTTTATTGTTCCTTGTGTTTGCTTGCTTTCCTCGGATTGATTCTTGAAAGGAAAAGTGGTTTCGCGTGCTGCGTTCGCTCATTCATGTATGCAACAGCGTTGCACCTCCTTTGAAGCCGCTGCAAACTACCACCGACGTTGGAGGCAATTCAAAGGGCAACCTTTGATGTTCTTTCCGGCTGCAATTGCTAGTTTGCATAGCAAACAAATGGTTAAACGGCAAGTGCCTGGCAACGCTGTACAATTGCTTTTGCCATTCTTGCCATAAGCCAAACGCAACTTAGAAGGAACACGTGTAATGGGCTGATACCGCTTTGATAAATTGCAAACTGATCATGCAATTGGGGAATAGAATAACGATACTCTTTGATGACCGGACGGCACAAGGCCAATTGGCAAATGATGGGCAGGCATCATTAGGATAGGTAATCGAGCTAGCGATGAGTTGCAAGGCAAACATTGGACCACAAATAATGTCATTTAATATTTGCATACGCTTGATTTGTACGCTTGATGGTACGGGGCAAATGGGCACAATAGGGACGGTTATAATAGTAATCGTATTAAAATTACCTTCAAACTGGAACGTGGTATTCTTTATACGCTTTACCAAATTGTTATAGACATCCTATTGTTCTGGGATATATTTTTCTTTAATGAACTTATACACAATACAACACAGTCGCATGGAAATGACTTTAACGATGTAGAAATAAACAAGGCCTTTATTTAAAATATTTTGTAACACTATAGAAAAACCCGTATAAAATATTAGCTGGCGACGTTTTCTATTCCAATAAAATATTCTCTTTGTATAGACAATATTTCAAACATTCGATAAAACGAGATTCGGGAAAAGGATCCTTTTTGGTGGACTGCAAAGCTGCCAAACTGTTTGTAAGCTTTCGCATTTCACACATAGGTGGCGCTCAAGTAACAGTTTTTAACGTATCGCCATCGTCTATCGATTATATTCACCTCGGCCCGGCTGTCACGTTTGTTTGTTTACTTTTCGTCAGTGCGTTGCGCCAGCTGCAGGTGCGTATTTTCTGTTGCAATTTTAGCTCAACAATGACTTTATCGAAAAATTTGGAGAAAAAAATCGGCAAAAAAATTAAACGCTGTCAGCTGTTAATTGAAAAAGATGCTGGAACTCAATTTTCTGAAGAACCAACTGAGGTAAGTGTAGCTTAATAGCTATGTGGTATAGATGAAATAATAATTCCCTTTTGGTGTAGTTTATAGTAATCTGCAATGCAGGCCTTTCGACGGGTTTGCAGCAAGAGGCTCTACTGACGGAAGCACTATCGCATGGACCAGTTCGACAAGTGCGATTTCCTCCCGGTAAATCGTACTCCTTTCTACAATGCATGTCCCAAGCTAGTGCACAAGCGGTGTACACGGCACTAAACGGTATCAGTACGTTAGGTCAAGATGGAGCAGTGTTGCTGTTGGCGTTTTGTAATGCACTACCTCCGTGTCTAGACGAGCCATGGAGTAATGACCTTCCTAGTGGCTTGATTCTGGAACGTGATTTCATCGATGAAACGATGGAAAAGATCCTATTGGAAGCGGTGAATTGTGACGAAGATGAAGAAACCAACTTGCTGCCAAATAAGACGCTCAAACATCGTAAAGTGAAACATTTTGGATATGAATTCGTTTACGGAACAAATAACGTAGATAAGACTAAGCCACTGGACCGAAAAATACCGTCCGTGTGTGATGAGCTGTGGCATAGGTTGCAAAACCTTCATCCCGATTTACGCTGGCATGTGCCGGATCAGCTCACGGTGAATCAATACGATCCTGGGCAGGGTATTCCGCCACACGTAGACACTCACAGCGCATTCGATGACCCGATACTATCCCTTTCGCTTGGAAGCGACATTGTGATGGAATTTAAACAACCTTCCTGCGGGAAAGAGGTATGTGTAGATTTACCATCGCGATCGCTACTAATAATGACCGGAGAGAGCCGATACGCTTGGACGCATGGTATAACGCCCCGCAAAATGGACACCATACCATCACCAAATGGAGACTTAACCGTACGAAAGCGGCAACGTCGTGTTTCGTTAACGTTTAGAAAGTTGCTTCCGAACGATCGTTGTGGCTGCCTCTTTCCCAGACTTTGTGACACGGCTCAGCAATCGGCAGAAAAGCAGACAAATCTCCTCGAGTGTCATGCTGCCCAGGTAGAAGCACAGAACGTTCATCGGGTTTACAATGAGATAGCGAAACATTTCAGCGACACGCGACACTCGCCATGGCCGAAGGTAGAAGCTTTTGTGCAATCGTTATCGGACGGGGCTGTTTTGCTGGATGTTGGATGCGGCAACGGAAAGTATCTAGCTTCGAGCGGACGTGCCGTATTGGTAAGACAGAGACGATGCATTGTATAGCTTTTCCATCGGGTAATTTTATTAACGCTTGTTTCTCCTTTGTTCAGCTGGGATGTGATCGAAGCGAGGGTTTACTGCAGGTTTGTGTTGATCGAGGATTTAATGTTCTGCAGTGCGATTGCCTCGCGATGCCTTTTCGTGGTGCATCAGTTGATGCGTGTATCAGCATTGCAGTCATACATCATTTAGCGACCGATCAGCGAAGAAAGCAGGCCATTTCAGAGATGGTCCGCGTGCTGCGCCCCGGCGGTAAAGCACTGATATACGTGTGGGCCAAAAACCAGGAAGCTAATGCAAAAAAGTCCAGCTACTTACGGCAAAACAAACACAATAATAAACCTATCGCCGAGAGCGAACTATCGAAGGACAGTGCACAGATAGTGCAAACAGAAAAGGTGATCGACGGAGTTAGCGAATGTACGCTACCGGTGCACACGAACCGTACGCAGTTTCAACACCAAGATTTGCTCGTACCATGGAAACTACGAACGAACGATTCGATGGAAAAGACCACCTTTCTACGGTACTATCATGTATTCGAGGAACATGAGCTGGAAAAACTTTGTCTAGCCAGTAGCAAAGATCACGTCGAACTGATAGAAAGCTATTACGATCAGGGCAATTGGTGTGTGGTGTTGGAAAAGCAATCTACCTAAACGCACTACGTTCACTCATACGTCACCGATATCTTCGTCTCCTGGTTTGATAACGCTGTAAAACTGTACCAGTTCGTCGTAAGAATAGTTTTCGAGCAATTCAATCAACTGCGGTAGCTTCGTTTTCACGTTCACACCCTTAAACTTGAACTTGTCAATGTACAAATCGGTCAGAATGCCGTAGATGCGATTCAGAATCGTCGGTTGCTTTCGAAACTCCGTTCCGATCGCTTGCTGGTTGCGAATGAGCAAACGATACTCTTCGGACAGTGTGTTAAATTCCTCGTCGTCCCGGATGTCCAAATCGAGCAAAGCTTGTGCGAGCTGATAATCTTTGGTAAGTTTGTTATAGTGTAAAATCATGGGTTCAATAAGCTTGATCAGCGAGGGAATTGTGGATTCATTAATAGCTGAAAAAGGCAAAAAAAATCGTTATCAAAAGATGTATATGTTATTATTAGTTACTCCGAAAACGATTACTCACACGTAGAAATTTCCAGCTTAATTCGCTTCTTTGTCGCTTCCTTCGTGATAAAATCCTTCAGTATCGATATGGTCGATATATTATCGCTTCGAAAAGTTGCTTCCCCCTTACCGTACTCGCAGATCAGCATCGTTCCGATGAAGACGTGTCTAAACGCGTACTGCACCTTTCCACTATCGTAAAGCTTTTCCGGCAGCTCGGGGATGCTGTTAATCATCCAGTTGTGCATTTCCGCCTGACTGAAAGGGCCTTTCAGTGTTAGCGCATTCATCGGCCGTGCAAGCGTGTCGTCCGTCGCATTATGCACGATCATATGCAGCGACAGTGGCTTGATCGGGTAACGCTTCAGCTGGCAACATTTGGGCTGCAGGTTGGGTGTGATGTACACCTGTAGCGTTCCGGTTTGGCCCTCGATGGTGCGAAACTTTAAATCGATCCGATTCGTGTTCAACTGGCAACGGTAGCTCGCTAGCAAACTGTTTCCGCTCAGCTTGTCACACTCGCTGAAACTGACGACGGCCGTATTTTTCTCCACGTCCAGCAGTGTGATCGGTGCATCACACTGCAACAGAACGTGCTCGATTGGTGTCGGGATTTCTAGTGAGAGAAGAAACGTAGCGTCTTCTTTCACCAGGACAAATGAATCGTTAATCGGTAGCATCGGAATTGCTGAAAGGCCAGAAGAAAGAGCCTGCGTGGAAAGCTGATACCGTTCCCTTTCCTTGGCGATCGTTTGCTCTAGCTCGTATATTTCCGCCCTTACACGTTGTAGCTTCGCCGAAGAATCGATCGGTGTCCCCGCGATCTTTTCCGAACGCGTTCCATTGTCACCGAGACTTTTGCTAATGCACTGTGTCGTCAGGCCAAATATGCGCCCTGAGTAGGTACACGCTATAACCTCCGTGTAGTTGGTGGCCCCCACACATCCACCCTGCAGGGCCGATATGCTTTCGTTGAAGTTGTCTCGGTAAATCTGCGTACATTCCATCTCGAATTGATACTCGTCCGAGTTCATCGCAAACACTTGCAGCGTTCCATCGCGCCGTCCCACGATCAACTCTTCCTTACCATCGCCCGAAAGATCGTAGGTAGCGATGCACGTAACCGCACTCAAAATGCCATCGCCCTCACGATCGGCGACCAGAACCTCTCGCTTAACTTCCGTGGACAGCAGATTCAGATGAAACAGTATAACACTGCCATCGGAGAAACCGCACAGTATTCTATCTCCTATACCCTTCGGCACGTACAACACCGTTGGAACGCTGTCCAGCTCAAGCGTTTGGCGTACCCGGGCATGCTCGAGAATGCGCAACACCCGACCGGAACAGGCAAGCACCGTTATCAACCGGCTAGTGTTGTTTGGACAAAGGGCCGCCACATCCACGATGACATCCCCGCAAAGGTATGAGCCCACCTCTTTGCAATCACGATAATGATTGTACACGTGGTTGCCGCAAACCAGCAGATCACTACCACTGACGCACATCGAGCGTATCGTTTCCGTCAGACTTGTCTCGAAGGCGAGAAACAGTTTGCCTTTCTTGTTGAAGCCACGCACCTTGTTCTCGGAGGCGGTAAAAATTTTATCCGCCACCGAACCTGACTGGCCGCCCAGCTTTACCGATGCAATTTTCTCGTTCGGTAGCGTTTTAAAGTGGACCTGCAGTTCGTCCTTCTTCATGGAAAACACCTGCAGAACGCCATCCTGATCGCCAATGGCCACCTTTTGCTGTTGCTTGTATCCACCGTTGGAACCCCCGGTGGTGGGCACATTGCTCGTTGGAGGTAACAGCTGCAAACAGTTTGGGCCCGTCAACCCAACGTTAGTGTAATCGACACGGGTTAATTCGAGTTCCATTGCGGAAAGATGCACTGCACAGAAAGAATTGCTCTTTCAAGCGAGAATAGGAAAATAGTTGTGTTTTCCAATTTTCACGCCACCATGGCAACCAAAGCAAGTGGCCAACCTCGTGCGATTGCGCCAAGTTTTGCCCAAATACCCACACCTGTTGCATTTGCTGTTGCGTTACTTTTACTGTTAGTATACTTTTATCAACTTTATTATCCCATTTTGTTAGATGTTCCAAGTTATTTTAAAAATGGATTGAATTAACGTAATTTCCTGCTTATTAATTAATTAGCTACCATTAAAAATTTGTTATTTAATAAATGAAAGATCAGATGGCGAATCTTTTCTCTAAACAAAAAATATATTTCATCTAACAGTTATATTTACATTGAACTTTACGCATGTATTATCGCAGCTCCATGCTATTACCCTATACAAAAGCGTGATCGTTAGTAAATGAACCTTTTTTTACCTTTCTTTCTCTCTCTCTCTCTCTTTCCTATCGCCATACCTTCTATTGTATGAGTACATTTTGGCGAGAGATCAAATCATCCGACGCTGCTGCAGGTTCAGTTCATATCTCACTTTGTTAGTAGTATCGTGTAGTAATCGATAGCGATCAGTGCTTTGTACTGAACTCATTAACTGTTCAGGCAATATGGTGATACGGTGGCAGTGGTTCTGGCAATCACTTTGCCTATTATTAGCTTTAACAATCACGGTACATGGTGGGAATAGTTTCGATGATGTGCACCAAAAGCTCACCCACAAATCAATTGACGATGAAGAGTTTCAATTGCTAAAAGAAATCTATCGACACAACTTGATACAAGACTATGCGGATAGTATCGACAGTGGAGTGAATCGACAGGATGAGGTTGAACAGTTGCTCGAGCAAAGGATAGAAAGTTTTGTTCGCGAACGCACCGAGCGCAAGCATTCGCAAGATGGGAAAAGAATACGTCGAGATGCAAACGATGCCGATGCAGCCATCGAAGCGGACACGGCAGAAGGTAAGCAACATGAGATGCGGTACGGGTCAACAACCTTCGTAACGGATGTTTATTGAACCTTGCAAATGGTAACGAATCTTCGCATTGCCATCGGCGGACTAGCTGATCGGTGCA
>STHB01010388.1:0-14123 GCA_018908115.1 Anopheles rivulorum | reverse complement strand
ACAGGCCGCGCAGACGAGCGCGGCTGCCAATACACAGAAAATCGTCTTCATCGTTGCATCGTGTCACGTGCGGCGGCCCGCTGCCGCCGCGTCCGGCCATTCTACGCGCGCCCTGCAACGGGCCGCAGTCCGGCCCGCCGCCGGGACGACATCGCTGCATCCGACATTTCATCCGGAAGCGAAACATCGAATGCCCGCACCGACTACACTGCCAGTCATCCGGGCTGACGAGACACGACGATGACCGACCAAGACGACCACCACTTTCCGGGCCTGAGCCGCATCGGCGCACTGATCGCCGACCCCGGGCGTGCCGCGATGCTGTGGGTGCTGATGGACGGCAGCGCGCGACCGGCCGGCGAACTGACGATGATCGCGGGGCTGTCGCCATCCGCGGCCAGCGCCCACCTCGCGCGCCTGACCGAAGGCGGCCTGCTCGCACTCGACGTGCGCGGCCGGCACCGCTACTACCGCATCGCGTCGGCCGACATCGCGGCGTCGCTCGAAGCGCTCGCGAACGTCGCCCGCGCAGCCGCACCGCACCGCCCGGTTCCGCCGCCGTCGCGCACGGTCCCGGCCGAACTGCGCTACGCGCGCACCTGCTACGACCACATGGCCGGCGAACTGGCGGTGCGCATTTTCGACGGGCTCACCGCGCGCGGCTGGCTGCTCGCGGACGGCGACGCGATCGAGGCCACCGAGCTCGGCACGCAGGCCCTCGCGCAATGGGGCATCGACGTCGCGCAGCAGCGCACGCGCCGGCGCCGCTTCGCGTGCGGCTGCCTCGACTGGAGCGAGCGGCGCTCGCATCTCGGCGGCGCGCTCGGCGCAGCGCTGCTCGAGAGCTTCTGTGAAAACGGCTGGATCGAGCGCGCCGCGCGGCCGCGCGTGCTGCGCGTCACGGTGCCCGGCCAGCAGGTTTTCGACGGATGGCTTACGTCCGCTTGACGCCTGCATTGCGTCTCGACGACAACGGCGCGCGATGGACAGGTTTTGTTACATCGCGTGCCATCCGACTTACAAAACACCGAGCATTGAAACAGGCCAAGCGGATATTGTGAATTCAACGGCACGAATCGACGCGCCGCGATAACGACGATCACGCTCACCATGGCCACCCAGTTCACGCTCAAGCGAACCGCCCGCTGCACGCTGCTCGCGTTCGCCGCACTTGCGGCACTGCCGTCCGCATTCGCGCAATCGGCCGCGGCCCCCCAGTACGCGGCCGCGGCACGGCAACCGGGCGGCGATCCTCCCAGCCGCGTCGCACGGCTCAACTACCTGTCGGGTGCCGTGACGACCGAACCGGCCGGCAGCGATACGTGGTCGTATGCGGCCGTGAACCGGCCGCTGACGACCGGCGACCAGCTCTGGAACGATGCCGGCGCGCGCTCGGAACTGCACATCGGCTCGTCCGCGGTGCGGCTCGGCGAATCGACGAGCCTGTCGGTACTCAATCTCGACGACACGACGACGCAGTTGAAAGTGGGCCTCGGCACCCTCTCGACGCACGTGCGCGACCTGCCTGCCGGCGGATCGTACGAAATCGATACGCCGAACCTCGCGCTCGGCATCACGGGCCCCGGCGACTATCGCGTCGACGTCGCGCCGAACGGCGCGAGCACGACCGTGACGGTACGCAGCGGCAGCGCGACCGTGTACGGCAGCAACGGGCAGTACCCGTTGTCACCCGGGCAGCAGGTCGTGTTCACGGGCACCGACCTGCAGGTCGCGCAACAATCGGCGGCGCCGGGCCCCGACCCGCTCGACCAGTGGGCCGCCAGCCGCGACGCGGCCGAAGAGCGCTCGGTGTCGGCCCGCTACGTGTCCCGTGATGTGCCCGGTTACCAGGATCTCGACGCGAACGGCACATGGCGCGAAACCCCGAATTACGGCTCGGTCTGGGTGCCGAACGACACGCCGGCCGACTGGGCGCCGTATCACGACGGTCACTGGATCTGGCAGGCGCCGTGGGGCTGGACCTGGGTCGACGACCAACCGTGGGGCTTCGCGCCGTATCACTACGGCCGCTGGGCGTACGTGGACGACAGCTGGGCATGGGTGCCGGGCCCGATGGTCGTCAGCCAGCCCCCCGTCTATGCACCGGCGCTCGTCGCGTTCGTGGGTGGCGGCGGCGGTCCCGACTGGAGCGTCGCGCTCACGGTCGGCGGTGTCGCCGCGGCCGGTTGCGCGTGGTTCGCGCTCGGCCCCGGCGAACCGTGGCACCCGGGCTGGGGCGGCTGGAGCCCGCATTACTACGACCGCGTCAATCGCAACATCGTGGTGAACAACGTCAACGTGAACAAGACCGTGAACGTGACGAACATCACCAATATCACCAACATCAACAAGACGTACGTGAACTTCCGCGCACCGCACGCGATCACGGCCGTCCCGGCCTCCGCGTTCGTGCATGGCCAGCCGGTCGCACACTTCTCGCAGCACGTCGATCCGCAGCAATGGCGCAACGCGCACGTCACGCCGGGCACGCCCGGCATCGCCCCGGTGCGCCAGAGCTTTACCGGCGGGCTGCGCAACGCCAGCTACCGGCCGCCGGCGGCGATCGCGCAACACCCGTATGTCGCGACGCGCAACCCCGCCGTGCCGGCCGCGTATCGCGACCAGGCCGCTGCCCACCTCGCGCACCAGGGCGGACGCGTGCCGGGCGCCGGCGCGCCGGTCGTGAAGACGAGCGTGCCGGCCGACTACCGGGCACGCCCGGTTAGCGTGCCGGGTAATCCGGGCGGCGGCGCATGGGCGATGCACAACGTGCAGCTCGTGAATCCGCACGGCCCCGTCGTGCAGCCGTCACGCGCGCCGCGCGAAGGTCAGCCGGCCGCCGTGCAGGCCGGGCGGCCGGGTACACCGGGCGCACCGGTGCCGGGCATGCCGAATGCCGGACGGCCGGCGAACGGCGAAAACCCCGGCGCACCGCGTTTCGCCAACGGCGGCATGCCGCAGGCGCCCGGCAACCCCATGCCACATCAGGCATTCGCGCCAGGCAACGGCGTCCCGCATCCGCCGGTGGCGAACAACATGCCGTCGGGCATCGGCAACGCACACGCAGCCGAAGCGCCATCGCCCGCGTGGATGCAGCCGCACACGCCGATGGAACGTCAGCGCCCCGCCCCGCCGACCGCGCTGCACGCGGCAGGCCAGAATGCGCTGCCGCCCGTGCGCAGCGCGGCGGTGCCGCATCCGGACGGCGTGCCGGGTCCGCAGGGCATGCAGCCCGGCGGCCGGAACGAAGCGCCGCGCGCGCTGCCGCAACCGAGGATCGACAACACGGCGCAGATTCCGCAGCCGCGTCCGCGCCCCGATTTCCCGACACCGGCCCAGCATGCGCAGCCGCAACCGGAACGGGCCATCCCGGCGCAGCAGCCGCATCCCGACTTCGCGCAACCGGCACCGCATCGCGAAATCGCTCCGCCGCGCGTGAACGAGTACCGCCCGCCGGCCCCCGCCGTGCATGACATGCCGCGTCCGCAGCCGCAGATGCCGCGTGTGGAACCTCGGCCACAACCGGCGCCGCGAATGGAGCCGCGACCGCAACCGGCACCCCGTATGGAACCGCGCCCGTCGATGCCCGCTCCTCGCATGGAACCGCGGCCGCAGCCGGCGCCGCACGTCGAGGCACCGCACCCGAGCAACCCGCCGCCCCAAGGCGGTCACGAAGAACGGCATCGCCAGTAAGTGCCGCAAACGTGAAACAAAAAGGCCCGACCGGTATCAGCCGGTCGGGCCTTTTTTTACTGGGGGGCGGATCGATGAAACCGTGCCCCCGTGCCGTGCGCTCAGACCGCCATCGGCGCGGTCAGCGGCTCATGGTGGCGGTAGCCGACCAGCGAGAAATCGGACGGCTCGATCTGCTCCAGCCATTCGGGCGCATAGACGCCCGTCTTCGCATAGTCGGGCACGCGCTCGGCGATCTCGAGCCGCGGGCTTTCGTACGGCTCGCGCGTGAGCTGCTGTTGCAGCATGTCGAGCTGGTTCTCGTAGATGTGCGCGTCGCCGATGAAATACGTGAACCAGCGCGGCGTGTAGCCCGTCAGCCGGCCGACGAGCGCCAGCAGCGCGGCCCCTTCCGTCAGGTTGAACGGCGTGCCAAGGCCGACGTCATTGCTGCGGATGTACAGGCACAGCGAGATTTCGCGCTTCGTCGCGTTCGGCAGGAACTGATACAGCAGGTGGCACGCGGGCAGCGCGATCTGGTCGAGCACGGCCGGATTCCACGCGTGAAACAGGATGCGCCGGTCGGCCGGGTTCTCCATGATCGTGTCCATGCACTGGCGCAACTGGTCGATCGCCTTGTACAGCAGCACCTTCGGCGCACCGTCTTCGTCGAAACGCGTGACGATCCGGAAGCCGCGGCGCGTTGCGTCGGCGATCTGCGCGTCGGCACCCGCGTCGAGCACCTTGTAGCCCGGCCACTGGCGCCATTGCACGCCGTACACGTCGCCGAGATCGTCGACGCCCTGGCGATACGGGTTCGCGAGCCACTGCGCGTTCTCGTTCGCGTTCGCATCCCACACCTTGCAGCCGAGCGCGCGGAAATCGGCCGCGCTGCGCGAGGCGCGCAGGAAGCCGACCAGTTCGCCGATCGCCGACTTGAACGCGAGCTTCTTGGTCGTCACGGCAGGAAAGCCTTGCTGCAGGTCGAAGCGCAGCATCGCGCCCGGCATGCTGATGGTGCGGATGCCCGTGCGGTTTTCCTGCCAGGTACCGGTATCGAGAATGGTACGAACGAGATCGAGATACTGTTTCATGCGGGTTCCTTCGGCCGCGAGGGCGGCCGTACCCGCCAATTTTAGCAAGCGTGGTGAGGAAGCTCCGGCAACGGCGCCGAAAACCCTGCCAGCGTGTCGCCGCGATCGCGCATCCCGTGCGCGCACATCAGCCGGTAGAGCGTCACGCGCGACACGCCAAGCTCGCGCGCGGCATCCGCGAAACGGCCACGGTGGCGCAGCAGCGCCTGCTCGATCGCCTGCCGTTCGGCCGCTTCCCGCGCCTCCAGCAACGACACGGGCGCGAGCGTCGCGAAGTCGTTCAGCTCGAGATCGGCCGCGGTGATCATCCGGCCCTCCGACATCACGATCGCGCGGCGCACGCGGTTGATCAGTTCGCGCACGTTGCCCGGCCACGAATAGCCGTACAGCGACGCGACCGCGTCAGGGGAAAAGCCGCGCAGGCGACGATGCGCATCACCCTTGAAACGCTCGAGCATGTGCCGAGCGAGCACCTCGATGTCCTTGCCGCGCGCGCGCAGCGGCGGCTCCTCGATCTTCAGCACGCACAGGCGATGGTACAGGTCCTCGCGGAAGCGCCCTTCACGCAACGCCGTCTCCATGTCCACGTGCGTCGCGCAGATCACGCGCACATCGACGGGCACCGACACGTGCGCACCGAGCCGTTCGATCTTGCCTTCCTGCAGGAACCGCAACAGGCTCGCCTGGCTCTCGAGCGGCAGATCGCCGATCTCGTCGAGGAACAGCGTGCCGCCATTGGCGGCCTCGACCCGGCCGATCTTGCGCTGGTTCGCACCGGTGAACGCGCCGCGTTCATAGCCGAACAGTTCGGCCTGCAGCAGCGTCGACGGGATCGCGCCGCAATTGATCGCGATGAACGGCGCCTGGGCGCGCGACGAACGCTCGTGAATCGCGACCGCCGTCAGTTCCTTGCCGGTGCCCGATTCGCCGGAGATGAACACCGGTGCGTCGGTCGCCGCGACGCGGCGGATCGTCCTGAAAAGCCCGAGCATCGCATCGCAGGTGCCGACCATCTCGCCTTCGCTGCGACCGGCGCCGACGGGCGGCGCGACGGGATCGGTCAGCGCGACCATGCCGTGCGCATGACCGACGGTCTCGACGATCCGCGACGTTTCGTACGGCATCGTCACGTAGTCGAAGCAATAGTCGCGAATGAGATGGCGCAGCGTCGCGTCCTGCAACTGGCCGCGACGCGTCGCGGCGATCCAGCCGATGTGCTGGATGCTCAGGCAGGTTTCGAGTTCGCGCAGATCCGACGGCTTGAAGCCCGGCGAGAAATCGAGCAGGCCGGCCGTTGCGACGCCATGCTGCACGACGCGCCGCACATCGCGCACGGTCTCCGCGAGATCGACGCGCCAGCCGCATTCGTCGAAATGGCCGCGCAACGCGTCGTTCGGTTCGCGCGAATAGTAGATCACGTGCCGCTGATCGGCTCCCATATGCTCACCCCGTTCATCAACCGTCTAACGATTGACGCGCACGTCGAGTCACGTGCAAAAGGATCGAATCGGGTCAGCCAGAGGTGGCTCGATTCGCCATGCCGATGCGCGGCAACGACAAAGCCTCGCATGATGGCGCTTATCTCGCGTCCAGTTATTTTGCTCAAGACAGCTTAGTTATAGGCACCGAATACGACAAACCCGTTTCAGCGCCGATGGCGATGCGGCCCAATCGCTCAGGAGGTCGATGCAGGTCAATCATCTGCACATAACACTTGCGCAGCGAAGGGCGCCTTCATCAACACACGGGCCGATTTTCATCCTTGAAGCGTGCCGATTGAATCCGCAGTATTCCCAAGCCCCTTCGTTTCACGCCTGAAACATTTTCGGGCGTTTTCAGCCACAATTCGCAACGCTCGAGCGCGAATCGCAATGGCGACAACGATCCCGGCACGATGGCATGTATTTCGCTGAATGCGTAAACGATCGGAGACGGCCATCATGCGCAAACATCTTTTACTTTCTTTCGTGCCGTTGGCGCTTGCGCTCACGGCCACCGGCCCGCCTGCGCCGGCACACGCGGACGAAAGCGCCCAGCCGGATCGCGCCATGCTGCTCGCCGATAACGCGCCGAGCATGCAGCACGGCAACGGGTTCGGCATCGTGACCGTGTCGGCACCGCAACCGCTACCGGCCGGCAAGGCTTCCGTGACGCTGTGGGACGAGATCCCGCCACCCCAGTTGCCGATACCGCTTCCGGTACCGCAACCGGGCGACATGCAGCACGCGATGGAAGGCAACGCTCAGGGCCATACGCGTCAGTGAGGCCGCACCGCAAAACTCAATAAGGATACCGTAACGAATCGACGATCGATCCAGGCCGGATGCCATCGGCCGGAACAGCATTGTCGATCTCGCACGCGACACGTTTTTGTGCTCCGTCCCCCGGCGGGCACTCTTTTTATTCGGATCGCCGCCGCGACGCATGACATGACGCGTCGCGGCGTGCAGCGCAGGCAAGCAGATGCGCGTGCGCGCGGAATCCGGCACGCGCCGCCGTTCCGGTAGAATCGGCGCCATTCCGTTTTCCCTGTTCCCCGACCTTCATGACGACGTTGACCCTGATCGTCGCGCGTGCCCGCAACGGCATCATCGGCCGCGACAACCAGTTGCCCTGGAAACTTCCCGAGGATCTCGCGTTCTTCAAGCGCACGACGATGGGCGCGCCGATCGTCATGGGCCGCAAGACCCACGAATCGATCGGCCGGCCGCTGCCGGGCCGCCGCAACATCGTCGTCACGCGCGACGCCGCGCGACGCTTCGACGGCTGCGACACGGTCACGTCGCTCGCCGACGCGCTGGCGCTTGCCGCGCAAGACGGCGTGCCCGAGGCATTCCTGATCGGCGGCGCGCAACTCTATGCGGAAGGCCTCACGCTTGCCGACAAGCTGGTCGTCACCGAGATCGATGCCGACTTCGACGGCGACGCGTCGTTCCCCGCGCCCGACGCCGCACACTGGCAGGAAGTGTCGCGCGATGCGCACCAGGCTGCCGCGCCGAACACGTTCGGCTATGCGTTCGTCGTCTACGCGCGCAAGCGCGGCTGACGCGTTTCGCCGTCACGCATGATGAAAAAAGCCCGACCGGCTCGCGCCGGTCGGGCTTTTTCGTGGGATGGCGGCTGACGCCGCGCGTCGCTTACTGCCCGGCGATCATCATCTGCTCGATCAGCACCGAGCCCGTTTCCTTCGTACCACGCACGATCGAATCAGCGCCGATCGCGACGATGTGCCGGAACATTTCCTGCAGCGTGCTCGCGACGGTGATTTCCTCGACCGGATACTGGATCACGCCGTTCTCCACCCAGAAACCCGCCGCGCCGCGCGAATAGTCGCCCGTCACGTAGTTCACGCCCTGCCCCATCAGCTCGGTCAGCAGCAGGCCCGTGCCGAGCTTCTTCAGCATGGCTTCGAAGTCGTCGCCGGCCTGCGTGTTCGAGCTGCGCAGCGCGAGGTTGTGCGAACCGCCCGCGTTACCGGTGGTTTGCGTGCCGAGCTTGCGTGCCGAATAGGTCGACAGGAAGTAGCCTTCGACGACACCGTCCTTCACGACGCTGCGCGCGCGCGTCCGCACGCCTTCCTCGTCGAACGGCGCGCTGCCCATCGCGCGCGGCACGTGCGGATCCTCGACGACCTGGATGTGCGGTGCGAACACCGGCTTGCCGAGGCTGTCGACGAGGAACGACGTCTTGCGATACAGCGCGCCGCCGCTCACGGCCTGCACGAATGCGCCGAGCAGGCCGGCCGCGAGTGGCGCCTCGAACAGCACGGGCACCTTGCGGGTGTCGAGACGGCGTGCGCCCATCCGTGCGAGCGCGCGCTCGGCCGCGTAACGGCCGACCGCTTCGGGCGCCGCGAGATCGATCGCACTGCGCTTCGACGAATACCAGTCGTCGCGCTGCATGTGACGGCCGCTGCCCGCGATCGGCGCGCACGCGATGTAGTGGCGCGAGTACGGGTAGCCGGACAGGAAGCCGCGCGACGTCGCGAGCACGAACTGCGAATGCTGCGCCGACACGCTCGCGCCTTCCGAGTTGCGGATCTGCGGGCTGACCGCGAAGGCGGCGTCTTCCGCGCGGCGGGCGAGTTCGACGGCCTCGTCGGCCGTCAGCGCCCACGGGTGGTACAGGTCGAGGTCGCGCGGGTCGGTTTCGAGCAGTTCGGCCTCGGCGAGGCCGGCTGCTTCGTCCTCGGCCGTGAAGCGCGCGATGTTGTACGCGGCGGCGACGGTATCCTTGATCGCGGCCGGCGAGAAATCGGACGTGCTCGCGTTGCCGCGCTTCTTGCCGATGAACACGGTCACGCCGACCATCTTGTCGCGATTGTGCTCGATCGTTTCGACTTCGCCGCGGCGCACCGACACCGACAGGCCGTCGCCTTCGGAGATTTCGGTCGCGGCATCCGACGCGCCGAGCGCCTTCGCATGGCGAAGGATGTCCGACGCGATTTCTTTGAGCTGGTCCTGCGTGTGCGGGAAATAGCGCGCTTGTACGTCGAGATTGGCTGCCATCGTCTTGGTATCCGGTGGCGGGCGGGCGCCCGCATGGTCAAAATGTTGCGTATCCCGCGATCATAGCAAGGTCCGGGGCCGGACACAGACAAGCTTGGGGTGTCCGCGCCGCGATACAATGCCGCCCATGACACGCAAAACCCGAATCCAGCCGATCGAGCATGCCGCCGAAGAAGACGACAATGGCTACGATCGTCCCAGCAAATCCCAGTTGAAGCGCGAGATGCACGAGTTGCAGGTGCTCGGCCAGGCGCTCGTCGATCTGCCGAAAGACGCCCTCAAGCGCATGCCGATGCCCGAAAGTCTCGCGGACGCCGTTCGCGAGGCACGCCGGATCACCGATCACGAAGGCAAGCGCCGCCAGCTCCAGTACGTCGGCCGCGTGATGCGCTCGCTGACCGACGACGAAACGGCCGCGCTGCGCACCGCACTCGACGCCCAACGCGGCGTGAACAAGGCCGCAACAGCCCGCCTGCACTGGATCGAGCGCACGCGCGACCAGTTGCTCGCCAACGACGATGCGCTGACCGAATTCCTGCGCCAGCACCCGGCAGCGGATATCCAGGAAGGACGCACGCTGATCCGCAACGCACGCAAGGAAGCGCAGCAAGGCAAGCCCCCGCGCTATTTCCGCGAGCTGTTCCAGTGGATCAAGACCGCGAGCGGCACGCCCGATGCGGGTGACGATGCGCCGGACGACGCCGAAGACGACCATGACGACGAAGCGTAACCACCCGGACGAGCTGGTCGTCGGCCTCGTGTCGATCAGCGACCGCGCGAGCACGGGCGTCTACGAAGACAAGGGCATTCCGGCACTGCAGGAGTGGCTCGCCGGCACGCTGGTTTCGCCGTGGCGCGCCGAAACGCGCCTGATCCAGGACGATGCACCGACGATTTCGGCCACGCTCGCCGAGCTCGTCGACGTCGCGGGGTGCGATCTCGTGCTGACGACCGGCGGCACGGGCCCCGCGCGCCGTGACGTGACGCCCGAGGCCACGCTGGCCGTGGCGACGAAGGAAATGCCGGGATTCGGCGAACAGATGCGGCAGATCAGCCTGAATTTCGTGCCGACCGCGATCCTGTCGCGGCAGGTGGCGGTGATCCGCGAGACGGCCGACCATGCGGCGCTGATCATCAACCTGCCCGGCCAGCCGAAGTCGATCCGGGAAACGCTCGAAGGGCTGCGCGATGCCGACGGCAAGTCGACCGTGCCCGGCATCTTCGCCGCGGTGCCCTACTGCATCGACCTGATCGGCGGCCCGTACATCGAGACCGACGCCGCGGTGGTCGCGGCGTTCCGGCCGAAAAGCGCGCGGCGCTGAGCGTCTGCCGAGCGCCGGGCGCGTACCGGCCCGCTCAGGCGGCCGGCGCGGACTCGCCTGCCGGTGCCGACGCGGCCGGAATCAGGAAATGCTCGCGGTAATACTTCAGTTCGTCGATCGACTCGTGGATGTCCGCGAGCGCCGTGTGCATCGCACGCTTCTGGAAACCCTTGTAGATCGCGGGCTGCCAGCGGCGGCACAGCTCCTTGAGCGTGCTGACGTCGAGATTGCGGTAGTGGAAAAACCGTTCGAATTCCGGCATCCAGCGCGCCATGAAGCGGCGGTCCTGGCAGATCGAGTTGCCGCACATCGGCGACTTGCCGGGCGACACGTACTGCGCGAGGAACGCCTGCAGCTGCGCGGCGGCTTCCGCCTCGGTCACCGTCGATGCGCGTACGCGGTCGATCAGCCCCGAGCGGCCGTGCGTCGACTTGTTCCAGTCGTCCATCTTCGCGAGCGTTTCGTCGCTCTGGTGGATCGCGAACACCGGGCCTTCGACCGCGATGTCGAGCGTGGAATTGGTCACGACGACCGCAATTTCGATGATGCGGTCGTTATCCGGGTCGAGGCCCGTCATCTCCATGTCGAGCCAGACGAGGTTCAACTCGTTGCGCACGAGCGCGGGCTGGCTGGTGGAAGCGGCGGTATCGGTCATGAGTCATCCTGGAAAATGGCGGACGGCGCGCGGCGCCGCCCGGGCGGCCGGCATCGCATCAGCGGGGCCGGTCCGCAAGAACATATAATTCTCGCATAGAACCCTTTGGCGCCTTCGATGTCACCCTTTTCGTTCACCCTGCTGTTCGCGATCGCCATCCTCGCGATGGTCGTCACCAAGCTGTGGCTCGCGTCGCGGCAGATCCGCTTCGTCGCGGCGCACCGCAACGGCGTGCCCGCGCAGTTCAGCGCGACCATCCCGCTGACCGCCCACCAGCGCGCGGCCGACTATACGGTCGAGCGCACCCGGCTGACGATGCTCGAAATCGTCGTCAGCGCAGCCGTGCTGGTCGGCCTCACGCTGCTCGGCGGCGTCGGCGCCCTCGACACGCTGCTGACCGGCTGGCTCGGCCGTGGTTACGGGCAACAGGTCGCGCTCGTCGCCGCGGTGCTCGTGATCACCAGCGTGATCGACCTCCCGTTCGAGTACTACCGCCAGTTCGGGATCGAGCAGCGGTTCGGCTTCAACCGGATGACGAAACGGCTGTTCTTCACCGACATGCTGAAAAACTCGCTGCTCGGCGCCGCGCTCGGCCTGCCGCTGCTGTTCGTCGTGCTGTGGCTGATGAACCAGGCCGGCAGCCTGTGGTGGCTGTGGACGTGGATCGTCTGGGTCGCGTTCCAGATGCTCGTGCTGCTGATCTACCCGACCTTCATCGCGCCGATCTTCAACAAGTTCGAGCCGCTGAAGGACGACGTGCTGCGCTCGCGCATCGAGTCGCTGATGAAGCGCTGCGGCTTCGCGGCGAAGGGGCTGTTCGTGATGGACGGCAGCCGCCGCTCCGCGCACGGCAACGCGTATTTCACGGGCTTCGGCGCATCGAAGCGGATCGTGTTCTTCGACACGCTGCTCGCACGCCTGTCCGGCCAGGAAATCGAGGCCGTGCTCGCGCACGAACTCGGCCATTTCAAGCGCCGTCACGTGATGAAGCGGATGCTCGTGTCGTTCGTGCTGAGCCTCGTGCTGCTCGCACTGCTCGGCTGGCTCGCGCAACGCACGTGGTTCTACACGGGGCTCGGCGTCATGCCGTCGCTCGACACCAGCAACGCGGGCACGGCGCTCGTGCTGTTCTTCCTCGCGATTCCGGTGTTCCTGTTCTTCGCGACCCCGTTCAGCAGCCTGACGTCGCGCAAGCACGAATTCGAGGCCGACGCGTTCGCGGCCAGCCAGACCGATGCGCAGGACCTCGTCAGCGCGCTCGTGAAGCTGTACGAGGACAACGCGTCGACGCCGACGCCCGACCCCGTCTACACGGCCTTCTACTACTCGCATCCGCCTGCGTCGCAGCGGATCGACCGCCTGCTGCAACACGCATGAGCCGCCCGACTTCCCGCAAGCCGGCCCCGCGCGCGTCGAACGCGCAACGGGCCGAAGGCCGCGTGATCGCGGCGCACGGGCGCCACTACATCGTCGCACCCGACGACGGCGGCCCGATGCTGCAGTGCTTCCCGCGCGGCAAGAAGAGCGACATCGCAGTCGGCGACCGCGTCGTGTACGAACTCGCATCGGCCGACCAGGGCGTGATCGTCGAAATCGGCGAACGGCGCAACCTGCTGTACCGTTCCGACCAGTTCAAGTCGAAGCTGTTCGCGGCCAACCTCGACCAGTTGCTGATCGTGCTCGCGACCGAGCCCTATTTCAGCGAAGACCTGCTCGGCCGCGCGCTGATCGCCGCCGAGGCGAACGAGCTGAAGCCGCTCGTCGTGCTGAACAAGATCGACGTCGAGGCCGCACTGCCAGTCGCGCGCGAACGCCTCGCCCCCTACCGTGCGCTCGGCTACGACGTGCTGGAGCTGTCGGTGAAGGGTTCGCCCAACGATGCGCGTGCGCAGCTGATGCCGCACCTCGCCGGGCATTCGACGATCCTGCTCGGTCAGTCCGGGATGGGCAAATCGACGCTCGTGAACCTGCTCGTGCCCGACGCTGAAGCCGCCACGCGCGAGATTTCGGCTGCGCTCAACAGCGGCCGCCACACGACGACGTTCACGCGCCTCTACCCGCTGGAAGGCGGCGGTGCACTGATCGATTCGCCGGGCTTCCAGGAATTCGGCCTCTACCACCTGACGGAAGGCCGCCTCGAGCGCGCATTTCCGGAGTTTCGGCCGCTGCTCGCGGACTGCCGTTTCTATAATTGTCATCATCTGCACGAGCCCGGCTGCGCGATCCTCGAAGCTGTCTCCGACGGCCGCATCGCGCCGACGCGGCATGCGCTGTACGCGCAGCTCGTGCACGAGGCGAGCCAGATCGTCCGCTGATCGCGCGACAGGCGCGCGGCGCCGGCCGGCACGCTACGGGCCGGCCTTCACCGACAGGAGCCGCGATGCGTTTCAAGGCCCCCAATCTCGCAACCGCGCAGCATTGGGCCAACGTGCTTCAGGTGGCCGGCATCGGTTGCGAGCTGCATAACTGCTACGCGACGGGCGCGCTCGGCGGCCTGCCGGCCGATGCGTGCACGCCCGAGCTGTGGCTCGACGACGAACGCGACGACGCGCTCGCCCGCCGGCTCCTCGACGCCGCGTCGCACGGCCCGTCGGCCGGCGCAGCGCCCTGGCGCTGCCGGCAGTGCGGCGAAGCGCTCGAGGCGCAGTTCACCGCGTGCTGGCAATGCGGCGCCGTGCGCGACCCGCTCGACGACTGACCCCACAGCAAAAAGGCCGGCATCAAGCCGGCCTTTCTCTTTCATCGGGTATTGCGGTGCCCCGTCACGACACCCAGACGGCGAGCGTCAGCATCAGCAGCAGGATCATCCACAGGATCACTGCGCGCCAGACAAGGCCGACCGCCGACTGCAGCGTTCGCGGCGTGCAATCGT
>STHB01010367.1:0-14133 GCA_018908115.1 Anopheles rivulorum | reverse complement strand
GCCACGGAGAGGTGATGTAAAATTGCGCCCGCCTTAAACAAACAGGCATATCGGTCATCAGTCATTGCGTTAGACACGGTCTAAGGTGGTGCGTTACCTGCTTTGTTTCTGTTGCTGCTGCTGCTGCTGCTGCCGATGTGTGTTATTACTCAGTGTAAAAACGCATAAATATTCGTCAGCCTTGGCGCGGAACGAGCTGGTGTGGATGGTGGCGAGAAATGATACGCACCTGCTCCATACGCACACGCTGTTGGGTCAACATTAGCCGAAAAGGGTTGGTAGCGAATGGCTAGAGACAGACGGGTGGAAGTGTTTGGCTGGTGGTGGGTAAAATATGCCACGGCTAGTTCTGCACTGCAACACATACACATACCTCATACCCGGCCGTTATGCAAGCGAATGGCTGCACTGGGCTGCATACCGTGATTGCATTGCATCGGAGATCGCAGTCGGTATGATCAGTGCAAACACCAGCAAACGCAAAATGCAACGATTAGTTTCGCGCTACTTGGGCGGGAAACTAGCCGAAGAATTCGGCCATCGGGCCAACGGGCTTTGGGCGATATGTTGGCGGTGTTGGCGGTGTTGGCAGTGTTGGCACCGCACACACCAAAACGCGCTGCGACTTGCTGCTTGGGCTGGTGCATTAAATCATACGGCAAACATACGATAACAAAGTACGTTCTGTTGTGAGTGCACCGTCCATGCGTCACCGTCACATTATTCTAGTAAACATACACAGAACAAGCAAACATCTCACGCCGTTCGAGAAAGGTTGGCAGGTTGATGAATGTGCTGAAAGAATGCCGTTCTCTGTGTATATGTGTCTGTATGCCCGTCAAAGACTCAACACAGATCCAAACCACACCCAAACTGGCCAAGAGAATGACTGCTTCTGTCTTGATCGTATCCACACCCCACAGAACACACAGTGAGAGGTGTTTCGATTAAAAAGAACTAATTTATTCGCTAAACAGCACTGTGTCTGTGACGGTTGCAAAGTATTTTGGAAAGAAAAAAAAAATCCAAAACAAGTACCAGCAAACGCGCATCGCGTGTCGTAACAACTTTCACAAAAAATACAAACAAACCGGCAAACCCATCCACTCAAAATATGGTATCGAAACCATAAACAGCTAAAAACACAATAACGTCCACTCGATTGTCTACATATTTATGATCGACTTCTAATGAGCTCCAGTTATGAGCAGCCGTAACGTTGTCCTCTTCGCTTTGCCGAATGCCCAGGCCTTGTGTTGCAGTGTTGTTTACTGTAGGTTTTAGTTTAATATTTATACTGACTTTTTTAATATTGCTCGGACAGGCCCCCCCTGAAGACGACACACGGACGAAGTGTTGCGTCACGGCAAGGCTTGATGTGTTGATGTTTGAGGTTTGATGAGTGGAAGAGAAAAAAAAAACCGTCAAGAAAACAAACGACTTGTTGCCGAACTTCCGTCAGCAATTTCCGGCCAGTTTTGAACGATATAAGGCATGGGAGGTATTTTACGTTACGTTGGAACAAACAACTAAATGGGCAGTGGATAAAATAGGTCAGAGAAATAAATTTATCGAGGTATCAACGAATGTTTAAGTTAATTTTATTCTCTTGCTACTAATGTATAAATTCATACTTAAAAAGCTTTTTGACAAATAAAAATTATAGTTTTCGTCTTCGATGAACAAAATAAAGTTATATCATTTTCGTGTCTTTAAACAATCAATTACAAACCTCCATTTGTTGCTGTTTCAAACGAAACAAACTCCATAAAAAGCTTGTATATTCCTTCCATTTTATTGGACTTGTTTAGAAACAAATAAATTACCACACGCTTATCGAACGGTATTGCAAACCAAACCCCAAAGCCAAAACAAAACAATACACCACGCAACACTTGCAACGCCATTTAATCAGAAACAGGACATTGTCTTTCATGGTAGAAAAGATGAGTCAATGCGTCGTTATGCAATGAGCCAATACCTCTCAATTGTCATTAAATTTTCGTTGGTTTTTGCTTTATTTTGTGCCAAAATACTACACACCAAAACAAAAAACACTCACTCACACGTTACGCGACTTTGGTTCGGGGTTCGTCGCTTCGGTAACGCATGCAGTCTTTTGATGCTGGAAAGCCGCTTGAACGGTTGCAAATAATTTCCGCTTTTCCACCATCATGTGCATGTTGCGTACCGTTTGCCGCATTGTCGCGTTGTCAACGGCATACAGGCAGCACAGCTTTCGGCACAGCTTTCAACTGCATTTATGGAAGCACAAGCGTTGAATCTGCAAATGGGTGATGCTTTTTCCAAGCGGCGCGTTTTCTTTCGGTTTGCGCGGATCGGGTTAGGGTTTGTACTTTCTCCTCGTGATCGTGTTTGTGCACGGAGAAATTGGTAGTGAGATTTGAAGCGTACTGTGTACCGCTAGTGTGGTTTTGAAGAGCTTGGCGGTGGTATTTCTCCCTTTTTCGGCTCTATTTCCCAACCCGGAGAGGATGGATGAAGCGGATGGAGAGGATGGAGCAGAAACAGGTGCAGTCAGTGAGGCGTGTATCGGCGCTCCGAGTCCATCTCAGCATTGTGATGGTACATTAACCGTCCCAACGTTTTTTGATCTACATCGGTGATGATTAAATTTTAACGTTTCGCGATGGAACGATCACTATCCAGATCGTTCCATGCGGAGTTGTTCCGTTCACTTAATGTCTGACAGTGTGTAGGATTGTTTTGAATACGACACAAAAACGGCGGCTAAGTAAGAGATTTTTCTGACGAATTTTATTCTCCAAAGCCGTATCGCTTTAAGCACCATCAACCATCACCAGCTCAAGCCGTTGAAAGCTTATACCCTATCGTATGTCACAATCCGCGCACTAATAATCTCCCCACCGGAGAATGGTTTCTGTTTGCTCTTACTTTGAACATTCAATTACCCTCCATACCTTTGACGCGTGGACAGGACTGTCCTTCGGCGGTGTAGCAATGTTACCTTCGGCAAAGCAATGCCGTCCACCGGTACCGAAAGTGGACGATGTTGCGTACACCGATGCGACGTTCTTTAAGCTCATCCGCCTCGGAGGGATCATCATGCGAAAGATCGCGGATCGGTGATCTTGTTTGGCTCCGTACAGAGCGCTGTTTTCCCTCCAGCAGCTGAGATTCCGTTTAATCGATCGGTCCTTCGGACTGGTCGGACGGGCCCTTCGCAGCCAAATCCGAACGAAAGCGAGCGAGTGAACAAAGATGAAAACAAACCAAAAAAAAAAAACCAGCTCATACGCACTCACGCTGTGAACCACTTGAAGCGTATAATTCACTTTAATGGTTCTTCGGACGTTCTCGGTGATCGTGAATAACGCTCAACAGCTCCCCGTTTTCGGTGTGCGCTAGGTGGCAAAGACGAGACCTTCTCGAAATAAGAGCAATAATTTGCAGGCCAGCCAGCACAGAGCCATTGCAATGAAGCGATGAAGCAACCCGTGCCGGGGTGCACGGAAAACTGGTGACCCTCTGACGCCGTGGTCAGCACGCGGTTAGAGATCTGTTTTTTGCGCAATCGCTTCACTTCACCTCCAACGTACCATCATGGCTGAGGTGCTGATCGGTCGGAACGGGTGCAGATGCATCGAAAGTGATTAATTTATGGTGCTGTTTGCTAGATGTATGTGGTATGCCCACAGCAGGGTAGAAAATGGGAAAAGATTTATCGCTGGAATAGACATTTTAATCAATTAGCAGTCAGGACGTGCAGCGCACTTCAAGGCGTATGTGTGTGCCGATCCGTATCACGGAATGGTGTCGATTAAATATCTTCTAACTGGATCCTGTTTCTAGCAAGCGATGGTTTTTGTTTAGTAATTTTAGCCTCTTTATAAATGAAAGAACGATAAAAAAAGAGCAACAAAAGAGAATTTAAGAGATGGTATAAAGACACTTCGTTAGAACACATTTAAATTTTGAAGAAAAGGGGAAAATCTAACAAGAGCAAATAAATTTGCCTTTAATTATAAATTAACTTCTCTCTTGTATAAAAGATATAGCAACTCATGTTTGTTCAAAATCCGTCGAAATGTTTCATGAACAGTTGCAAAAAAGTAAATTTGCCTCCATAAGTACAACAGTACAATGGAAGCCTTCAGCATGGTACATCACACATACATCTTCATAATCATGTCAAATACAACGGTTGGTACTTAAAAAATGTCATTCCCCTACAATACACTTTTTAAAATTATTGTTCAGGTTCAATTTATGTTCTACATGCTCAGTACCGTGACTGAAGCATTTTTGCCAGACATGTTGGCGTCGGTTGCGTGCTGCCAAACACATCGCTCATGCGTATGTCCATGTCCAGTGGCATCATCGTGACATAGTTCGGTATGCGTGAGTAAGGTTAATGCAGCCATTTGTACGTATTATATGTCATCGTAGTGGAGATGTATTAAACATGACCAACATTAAAATAATGATAAAAAATGGGATAATAATAAAAAAAATCGGTTGACAATACGGTGCTAAGCCGTAATAATTGAATAAAATAAAATAATAAAAAAATCGATTTTTGTGTTATTTATACAAATTCAATATGTTCATTCAATATATTCAATTTAGTTTCATGATCAAATAAGAACAGTTTTCATGAATTGTTTGCATTTCTATTAAATAAAATTTATACGCCCCACAGAAACAGGCACACGGTTGCATCGTGTCGACACACTGTCCAGCACACCCAAGTCACGTAAAGTAGACGCTTCCAAACGCGTGGGAGCTCAAATGGTCATAATTCAAACATCCTAGCACCAACCAGCAGCAAACCAGGCTCGTGCGCGGGTGCAGACAGGCGTGAAAGCATGCCCATTGCTTTTGCACCACACGCCAGTGCCCGGAACGTGGATATTATCCTTCATCGTCACGTACGCGCAAAATAAAATAAAAAAAAGAAAAGGCGTAAGCCACAGCCGGTAACTGCGTGGCCGATGCGTGTTTTGCTTTTGTTTGTTCGCTTCTCATGCGCAATTCGAACGCGCGCAGTGTGATTCTCTACCTTTCTAACAGCGCTCGATAACATTGACTTCAAACGCACCCAATCCCGTCGCCATATTCTCGTACTGGGCGCTGTACAACCCATCGGTGGCCGGTGAAGCAAAAAGGGAAACCGCCACAAACATCACGGGTCACACACGGGTACATTGCTGCTGCAAAAATGGCAGTTCCGCAAGCTGGCGCGTTTGCAGACCGTACGCGGTGTTGATTGTCACGTTTAACGACGTAATTGCAGTGGGTGAGTTGACGACCTGATAACTGCACTGATTGCGGATGCGCGTTTGCGCTTCTGTGTGTAGAACAATTTTACGACTAGCTCCAGTTTGCTCGCTAAAGTTTGCTAAACCCCTAATCACCTTGCACACGGGTGTAACGTAAAGATTAATAGGTTTTGAGTGGCAGTTTTGTTACATTGCAAACAATGTTTATGTTTTTTTACTGTTGTGAGCTTGGTGTTTGTATCGGTAAAATTCCACATAAACTAGGTTTTATAATGTGCATGCCATGAATGCACTTCGCTGAAGAATAATATGGGGCAAACATGATGATTGTTTTACCTCGTTTACTATTACGTTTTATACTAATGTTTTCCAGAAATTATTTTTTCAAAATTTATTTTATTTATTACTAAACCGTGAATGTTTATTACACGTTTTTTAATTTTACTATAATGTATAGGTTTTTTGTCAAATTTACACGAAAAAATTAAACAAATCAGAACAAAATGCAGTTTGTAATTTTAAAAACTATATAAACCTTACAATTATGCAAATCATCTTTTAGTGTGTCAATAAAGCGTTGAAGAATATTTGATTTCTGATAAATCATTTTTACATACATGTCATAAGTTACTCAAATAACATAATAAGGAAGTTATTTAGAACATTCATTATTATCATGGCGGCTCGGTGGTGTATTTGGCAACGGCGCTAGGTCCCTAACACGACCGGACCGGGTTCAAATCCCATCCGGACCGTTCCCCCGTAGTGAGCACTGACTATGCAACTACGTGGTATCTAATAGTCTAGTAAGCCATTTGATGGCCGGCATGACCGAGTAGGTCGTTAAGCCAGAGAGAGAGAGAGAGAGAGACTTATAGCGTTGAACACCGATCAGGCAGCCGAATGCATCACGTTGATTGCTTAAGCCGATCCATTGAAGTGATACATGTGTCTGACGATGTGACCGCCCGTATTAAGAAAGCTCAAAAACAAGATGAGATGCTGCAACCTATCGTCCAGCTGATAACTAAAGGATCGTATACCGGTTACACGATGAAAGCCGGAGTGATTCATAAAATAGTAGAAGGGAATGAATTGCTTGTGATTCCAAGGTGTATGGAAAGAGAGATCATTCAGGAGTCTCATAATAAAGGTCACTTTTCCGTTACTAGAACATTACACGATATCAGGCAGAAGTTTTACATCCCTCACTCAGAACAAAAGGTTAAGCAGGTTGTAAACAACTGTGTGCAGTGTATACTGTTTAACAAAAAGGTAGGCAAAAAGGAAGGGTTTTTGCATTGTATTGACAAAGGGGATAAGCCCTTGCACACCTTGCATTTAGATCATGTAGGGCCCATGGATGCAACTTCCAAACAATATCGATACGTATTAACCATTGTAGATGCTTTTTCAAAGTTTGTGTGGCTTTTCCCAACACGCACCACGGGTTGCGAGGAAACTTTAACGAAATTAGAAGTATGGTCATCAATTTTTGGTAATCCAGCACGAATCATTACCGACCGTGGGGCAGCGTTCACGGCGAACTTGTTCAGGGAATACGTTAAAACCGAAGGTATTGAACACGTAGTTTGTACAACAACGGAAGCTCGCGAAGCTATCCTGAAAGCGCTAGAAATCTATAAAAGACAGCACGACAAACAATGCGAACAGGAAACGAAAGATACAAGGTAAAACGAATATGGAAAGAATAAGCGCCCACTATAACATCTACCAATGCAGCAAATTTGAAGTTATGGAAATTTGTTACAAACAACCCAGAGGAATTTGAACAGTAGATAAGGGGGACAACGAATTTGAAGATAAATAATTTTCGAGGCGAAAAAAAGATCAGGACGGCCGATTGTAAAAATGGATATAAGAAGAGTCGCGACACGAAGAGGGGACAGTCGTGAACCAGCCGTCCAAGCGACAAGTAACGAAAGAAATAAAAAACAAAGTGCACTCTATTACTCCTCACTCACATTCTTTACATACATTGCCATTTTTGTATGCTTTGCTGTAAAGGCTGTGCATATAGAGTTGGTCGAAAACTTTTCTACTCCTGCATTCCTAGCTGCTTTCCGCCGGTTTGTATCTAGACGTGGTAAGCCCAAGATCATTTATTCCGATAATGGTTTAAATTTTCAAGGGGCTAGCAACCGGCTTAAAGAATTAAGCGAATTGCTGCGGAGCGAATCAGCACAGAATGAGATATACCGTTGTGCAGCTACCATGGACATGGAATGGCGTTTTATACCACCATTGGCTCTTACCATCGGAGGTTTGTGGGAGGCCGCCGTAAAGGTCGCTAAAAGGACCTAACCGGCAATTTGCGGCGAGATGACAACCGTACTAACGCAAATTGAAGCTCAACTCAATAGCCGATCATTAACACCATTATCTGATATGGTACTGCTTAAAGATGATTCTAAGATGCCTCTACAGTGGCCATTAGGACGCATAATAAAGACTTACACGGGACAAGATGGCATAGTAAGGGTTGTAGATATCAAAACAACAGGTGCCACGTACAAGAAACCGGTGAACCGAATATGTTTGTTACCAGCAGAATAAAATAGTGCTTATTTGTCGGAAACTGTATTTAAAAATCCATCTTCAAAACTTGTACAACGAATGTTAATAGATTTCCTTCCTCCACCATACATCACCACTAAATATCCAACAATCAGTTGGAAGATTGTGTGGCGTAACATTAATAACAACAAACTAAACTCGACTCAAAGAAGTAATTACTACATGCTAGCTAATGAAAAAGTAAAAACCAAACTACAAGAATTTCAATGAGGAATTTCTAATGACGATAAGTGTGAAAAATGTGGACAACAAGAGACGCTTGAGCATAAATTTACAAAATGCAAAACAATAGTTAAGAACTGGATCAACATGGAAAAAATACTACAAGAAAAAGGCCTAAGAATCTATACTTTTGAAGAACTCAGCAAACCAATATTAAAATCAAGCACAAAAGACGAAAAAATAGAAGTCATGAAAATATTTACGAATTACATAGAACTTGTACTGAATCATGACTGTATTAATATAAGCAAACAAACTCTAGAAAGTATAATCTGCGAATGAAATGTACTATTAGAATGTAATCTTAGCCAAAACATGAAATATAGTAATGTATTGTTTAAAAAAAATAGCAGAATGAATTTGAGCTCAAGCGAAGGGATTTGGTAAATTTAGTTAATTTAGGTGGTCGCTATGTTTGAATTGAAATACAAAATAACGGAAAATTTGAATGTGACAGCCATATGTGGCAAGATGGGGGTATGTATTTTCTTAGGGGCGCCAATAACCAGTGTCTGACTGGTTATCTGACAGTGACTGACCAGTGTCAGTCAGTTTTGAGTCGTGTACAAGAATGTTTGTCTTGGTGTCCAATAAAGAAAAGAAAATTAAATAAATACACAACGTGGGGATTTTCAACAATTGGGCTTAGCATTTGCAAACGCAACAGAGCCAAATACTTCAAAATTGCCATTTTCAACTAAAGCAAAACTTTCATTAAAGTTTACTTTAATTTTACTGCTTGGATGTGAAGTCGTATTTTTCAGGAATTTTTGTAATCCTATACATTGAAGCAAGTGTTGTATCTTGTGATGAATCCAGCATCGTTTCCGGTTTAAAAATGGTAACGATAGTTCCTGTTAGTAATAAACAACGTTTCACATTGGTTGGTTTGACACCAATGGTAGTTTGACACACCTCAGTGTCAGACAAGTAAGGTTTGGCATCACTGTATGTTACTATATACGGCGCTGCGCTGTGGAACTGGCTGTAGTAATTGGACAACATCTGAAATAAACTTTTGTGAACTTTAAAACCATTCGTGTTTTTTCGTGTCCGTTGAACAGGTTATGGGCCCAGAATCCCATGTAATTAAAAAAATGGCTGCTGAAAGTTTGAAGGTGGTATTCACGAAGCTGAATGCCACAAACTATGCAGCATGGCAATTTCGTATTATGACGCTGCTGGAAAAGGAAGAAGCGTTGGAAGCTATCGAAGACGCTTATCCAGCGCAAGGGAGTGAGCAATTCGAAGCGTGGAAGAAGAAAAATCGCAAGGCTAGAAATACCATCGCCATGCTTGTCGAAGACAATCAGCTACGATTGATTAAAAAGGCTGAAACCGCAAAAGAGATGTGGTAGAATCTCCGAGTCTACCATGAAAAAGCAACAATTTGTAATCAGGCGATGTTACTACATCTCCAGAGTTCGACAATGCTCGATGAAGTTGGTGATCCAGAAACACACATCGAAAGTATGAAGGTTCTCTATGAGAGACTTGACAATTCAGGAGTTGAATTGAGCGAAATCCTCCGGATGATTATGTTGTTGCGTTCGTTGCCACCTACGCAGCTTTACTACCTCTCTAGAAAATCGGCCATACGAAAGGCTAAATATGGGTGTCGTGCTAAGTAGCTTGTGAGATGAGCATTTGAAGTAGCAAAATCAACTTCAAATTCTCCGCAAAGAAGAAAAAGCTTTAAAAACAGAGGAAAAGCAAGCGGGTGGACAGAAGACGCAGTGTTTCTTTTGCCACTAAACGGGCCATTTTCGCAGAAACTGTCGGAAGTTTATTGAATCGAAAAAGAAGTAGTGATGGACACACTGAATTTGAATGATTGCATGAATTAAATCTTAGGAGAGAGTGAATTAATTCAAAATTCTGTGAAGAGTTACTACTGAAGAGAAATGTACTACTCTTCATCCGATGTATCGAAACCTTTTCTTGCACATGTTGATACAACACACTCATGAGTTAAATAACTCATGAATGATTTAAATCACTCTGAGAGAATTAATGGTCGCCGCGAAGAATTAAATCACAAACCAACTCACTCATGAGTTAAATAACTCATAAATGATTTAAATCGCTGTGAGTGAAGTGCTGTACATGAGTGACTTAAAGAGTTATCTCTTTATTCCAACACACTCACTCCGATTTAATTCCTGGAAGTGAGTTATTATTCCCATCTCTAAAAAGAAGTGCAAAGCAGGACAAAAGGCTATTGCCAATTTTTCATCAGTTAAGTGTGAAAAAGGATGTATTGTTGACAGCGGTGCCAGTAGGCATATGTGCGATAATCCCAAGCTGATACAAAACGAACTGATACAGACGAACCATGAAGTGTCTATAATTTTGGCAGATGGAAAAGTAATTAAATCTGCTGGAATTGGACATGGACATGTGATTAACGGTATTGATGACAATGGAAAAACTGGTGCAATTGTGGCTAAAGACATTTTATATGTTCCCAGTTTAAAAAGCAATTTATTGTCAGTGTCTCGTTTGTGTGCTGATGGTTATAATGTAATGTTTAAAAAGGAGCTTTGCAACATTCTTAAGAATGGTCGGATTGTGATGCAAGGTTTTTTGAACGGCAGCACATACGTGCAAAACACGGAGTCTGCGTATGTAGTACGAACGGGACAACATAGTGATCACTGCTGCCACTTGTGGCATGAGCACTTCGGGCAAAGAGAGTTTTCCGCGATCAATTTATTATTTGATTACCAAATGAAATCAAACGAAATTATTTGATAATAATTTAGTGATTGGTGCAAAAGTACATTCGTGTCCAGAAAACATAACGTGTGAAACGTGTTTGGCAGGGAAGCTGTCACGTACAAAGTTTCCCAAGGCTTCAGAGCGACAAACAAAAGAAATGTTAGATCTAGTACACAGTGATTTTTGCGGTCCAATGCCGGTTGTAACGCCGAGTGGAAATAGATATTTCGTTACCCTAATAGACGATTTTAGCAGATATGCAATAGTTTATTGCTTAAAAAAAGGCCTTAGTTCCAGATGAGATAATCGATTTTGTTAATCTTGTGCGTAAAATGCATTTGGAAAAATACCGAAAACAATACGGTCAGTTGGAGGTGGCGAGTATTGTAACGGTAAATCAAAATACTTTTATCGGAAGCAAGGTATCTTAACGCAAACAACCACTCCATATACGCAGCAACAAAACGGTGTCCCGGATAGGAAAAATCGGTACTTAGAAAAAATTGTAACGGCCATGTTATTGGGTTCGAAATTGGACGCGAAACACTGGGGTGAAGCAGTTCTTTGTACTAACTAGTTGCAGAATAGATTGTTTTCGAGTGCGGTAATAAGCATCCCCTATGAAAAGTGGATCGGTAGAAAACCGAAAGTCGATCATCTTCTTGTGGTCATCAGTCGATCATGGTTGTGGTGCCTAGGTGCACGTTCCAAAAACAAAGAGAGATAAGCTTGCTAACAAAGCTAAAAAGTTGACGTTCGTCCGATATTCCGTGCAACAAAAGGGATACTGTTTTGTGGACTTGGCAAACAAACGAATCACAATAAGCCGAGAACTGAAGTTTTTGGAAAAGGACGTACAAAACAACCCACCAGTCAGTGACAGTGAGTGTCAAACGCCCAATACCGAAGTTATTTTCGAGCTAGTTATTGAGAAGGGAAATGCAAACGAGTCTGCCGTCTCCAACAATGAAGGTCTTTCAATACGTTCTGAAAATCTATTGTCTTTAAACTCGAATACCGGATTCTCTGGACAAAAGGAAGGCGATGATAATGAAGGCCAAGCATTGTTACCAGTACGTCACAATCAGAACTACTTTGTTGGTATGGCGAAAATAATCGAGGACGAACCAACATCGAGCGTGTTGCGATGGATTCATCAGAGGCCAGTTCTTGGAAAGCTGCAATAGATGACGAACTCAAATCACATCAAAAGAATGGTACGTGGGATTTGGAGGAATTTCCGATAGGTAAGAAAGTCATCGGAAGCCGCTGGGTTTTTAAAAGGAAAAGAAACGAAAAAGGGGAAGTAATTCGTTTCAAAGCGCGCATTGTAGCACAAGGCTTTAGCCAGGTTCATGGTAGCGATTATGATGAAACATTTGCTCCTGTGACACGATACAATACGGTACGTACGCTGTTAGCAATTGCGGGAAGAGACAGATCGTTTGCAAAACATCTTGATTTACCTACAGTATATCTTCATGGTAATGTAGATGAAGAAATGTATATGCGTCAACCTCCTGGTTATGAAACAAACGGCCAAGAAGGAAAAGTTTGCGGTTTAAGGAGGAGTATACATGGATTGAAACAGTAGCAAGATGCTGGAATAAGACTCTATGTAGTGTAATCGTACTGTTAGGTTTTGTTGCAAGCGAAGCAGACCCTTGTTTTTTCACACGTGTATATAAGAATATAGTAACATATTTGGTAGTGTATGTGGATGATTTATTAGTTGTATACCACAGGCCTTAAGAAATAAGGAAGGTGTCTTTTGTCTTCACGCTCAAAATCATATTAATGGATTAATTGCAAATCTCGGAGTACAAAATGCAAAAGAGGCAAAGACCCCAATGGATCAGGGTTTCTTACGCGACGAGAAACCTAGTGCGGTCTTGGAGGATGGTACACAGTATAGAAGGATTGTAGGAAGTTTACTGTATATCGCGAATTGTGCTAGACCTGATATTGCTGCATGTGTTGGTATACTAGGGAGAAAGTTTAGTGAACCAACTGAGAAGGATTATGTAGCAGCAAAACGAGTGGTGAGATATTTAGAAGGAACAAAGAATTGGATTTAACATCTCGGAGAAAAAACGCATGAAGGACTTGAAGCGTTTTGCGATGCAGATTGGGCAGGAGATGTTAGTAACCGGAAAACTAACGCGGGGTTCATGATTAGTTACGCAGGAGGAGGATATCCTGGGTTAGTAGACGTCAGAGTTGCATAAGCCTATCATCCATGGAGCCTGAATACTGTGCCCTCACTGCCACTCACTTCTCAAGAAATAGTACGGCAAAAGCGGATCTTAAAGGATATGCGAGAAAATACGAGTGGATCAATAATAATATACGAAGATAATCAATCATGTATAAGTTTTGCAGAATCAGGAAAGCCATCTAGAAGATCGAAACATATAGAAACGAAGCAAAGTTATTTAAAAGATTTGATAGAGAAGAAAGTTGTGACCCTGCAGTATTGTCCCACTCAAGATATGACGGTTGACATGTTTACCAAACCTTTAGAAGCGATCAAGCATTCTAAGTTTTGTAAGGAAATCAATCTAATGAAAAATGTGTAAACGTTGAGGAGGAATGTTAGTAATAAACAACGTTTCACATTAGTTGGTTCGACACCACTGGTAGTTTGAGACACCCCTGTGTCAGACAAGTTAGGTTTGGCATCACTGTATGTTACTATATAACGGCGCTGCGCTTTGTGAACTGGTTGTAGTAATTGGGCAACATCTGAAATAAACGTTTGTGAACTTTAAAACCATTCGTGTTCTTTCGTGTCCGTTTAACAGTTTCTAATCATGATAACAGCAGAATTTACTTTAAATTGTTTCTTATTGAAATAATTTCTTGAGAAGTGATACACATCGTTCTGACGTCAACAGTATGTGTTCGCACAGCGATAAATTACAATTCTGTTCAGTATGTCAAACCGTCTTTGTAATTGTCGTTTTAGAGTTTTATTTAGATAATTTTTTATTCTTTATTTTATTTTACAGTTTTAATTTGACGTACGCTGTTTCTGTGCGTCAAAATCAAACTTTTGCGATCTTGACCACGTCGCAAAATAGTGTGTGGTAAAATCCAACAATTTTTTAGCACACACTAAACTTAGGAGCGAATACCACTCTCAAAACATTTTAACAATTAGGTAGAATTACACCGGAGTCAAGGCAGATATTGAAATTACAACCAGAATAGTATTCGGTGTCTACACCGAAGAAGAGACAGGAGTTATTAACGTAATTTTGACACTGAAGTCAACCTCAGAGTCGATTTCAGATTCGACTTCAAAGTCAAATCCTGCTTTTCTTTT
>STHB01010350.1:0-14136 GCA_018908115.1 Anopheles rivulorum | reverse complement strand
GTTGAAAATATACATTTCTCGATCGTATAAAACATACATAAAATTCTTGTTTTTAAACCAATTATGTTTTTACTTCACTTTCCTGGTCGTTCAAACAAGACGATGAAAGCGCCCAAAAGTATGCAAAACGTATCACTTTCCAGTTCATCAATCTTGTTCGTTTGGGGGGAAACAAGATTGCATGCATGCCGATTTGCTACTGACCTTCGCCGGTAACCATTTCGCTCATCGGACATCAATATTTGACAATTATTGTACGCTACCCAACCCATCCACTGCACTCAACTCATTATTCCACACTAATGCACAACTGTGCTCGCCAACTGACCGCAGTGTACGGTGGAAATCTGTCTCCGACCAAACGGCACACCACTAAACAGTACCCCCGGGGGCACCCCAAAATGACGCTCATTCATTCGTTTATTATTTTTTTTTTTCGCTCGTTTTTATTACCTAACACTCAAGCCACCCAAAACACCGAAATGCCGCCCACCGTGCGGGCGCACGTACCCGGTGCACACATTTGGACACGTTGGTGCGGTGTTGGTCGGTCACATTTTGAAGGGCAGACAGACAGCCAGTCAGCCGAGCCGAGCCGAGCCAACCAAACCCAGACAGCCAGACAGACGAGACAAACTCGAGGACATTTTCGACACTTCCGTCTATTCTGGCGGGGTGGCCAACACAAACGTCCGGGGACAGCCTCTGCATTTAAGTCGCGTCTTCCGTCTGGTCGAAGCACGAGCGAATCAACCCATTGCCAAATAGCACACAGACACACGCATACACAATTATCTGCAAGCACACACACACACACACGAGGCAAACGATTTATTTCGGGTTTTTTTTTGTCGGGGGAGAGTGAGAATCGACAATATATTATACCGCAGAGACAGAGAGCACCGCAAAGTGACGCAAACAAAAAAAAAAAAACAAACAAAACCCTCTAAAAAAGGGAAGGCTCCACGGAGGCAGAAACAAAAAAAAATTTAAACACGACCTCACACATTTTTGCCAGCTCTTTTGCATGTACTTTTGCACATTTGAACGCCAAATGATGAGCCAACTGATGAGGAATGGAGCAAAGTGGGAAAAGCACCATTTTGTATGGGCTGAAGAGAAGAAAAAAAAACTAAACCCAAGGTAAATAGAAATGCAGGCCACGATACTTGTATGTTGGAAACGTTTCTATTTTTTTCTTTTTTCTTTTTGGGGGGGGGGCAGGGGAAGGGGGTTGTGGTGAATGTGTTTTTATTATTATTGGTTCATGGCCACCGGCCATACACAGCAGCAGCAACTTGCTACCAACCGGGCACATAACAATCAACGACGATCACAGCATCATTTTGCCCTCGCAGGCAAAATCGGACGCGTGCGTGGCACGATTGAGAATTTGCCAAAAGCGAAGGAAATGAAATCTAATAAAAAAAAGTAACAAATTCTACCAGCGACAAAACTGCTGCTAGTGCCCCGCTAGAGCAGCACGACGACGCATCTATCCTTTCCGGCAAACACCGCGGTGTTTTGCCATTGTCCGGATGTCCAAAGGCTAACTCCCAAAAAAAAGGTACATTCTCTCTCTCTTCTTCCCTCTCTTTCTCTCGGTTGAAGCCGTCGGGTGTACCGGAATGGTGCCGCGGAATAAATCTGTCGAACTGTCGCAAGTCGACCGGAAAGATGGCTGGCCGGGGCCGGGAAAAACGGCCCGGGAGCAAACGCTGGTCGTTTGTTATGTTGCGGACGGGCGACAGCCAGGGGCATACTTTTTGAGTAGGGATCCACGGATTTCCGGAAAACCTGGTACGACACACACACACACACGGGTAGAAAGGTAGAGAAAAAGGTTTAGTTGTGAAAGAGAAATTTATGGAGAAACACATAAAACAATAGAAAATTTTGAATATAAATAAACTACCAATAAAAAGGGAAGTTTTGGTACCATAAACTGCAATTAAGATTTAAAAAAAATGTTTTTACAAAAACAAAAAACAATACTAAAATTTAACAAAATAATGTACCTTTTAATATTTTAAAATTTCCATAAGAGAAATGGAATACCCAAACATTTGCTTCATTTCAACATTAATCTGTTTCGTACTTTTAACTCCTTTCTCAGTATTCTGCTTGGCAAAGTTCGATCTACCATACTCTCCAATAAAATCCACTTCCCACAACTATAGTTTTGCTCTTCCTAAGCAGCGACCTAACCAGATCTGGCGGATGAAGAATCAAATAAACCACGCCACAACCGGTGCACGAACGGCTGTTTAAACAAATCACTTCTGGCGTTCATTGCTGGCAAGCGTACGGCCGTGTTGTGTCGTGTTCCCCAAAAAACCCGCTGCCTCGATGAATGAATTTTAAATTATGCCATACATCAGCCGATCATAAGCGTTGGTCCCGCGCGGTCGTTTAGCGATCAGTGCTCATCTCTCCGTTCGATCCGGCTCCGATTTATGGTGCGAGTGATTGGGAGTTTAGGCGTTTTGTTTTGCTAAACACACGCAAGGAAGGAGTATGTATCTATACTAAAGTGCAGCTAGATTTGGAAGCGCTTAAGCGAAACCGGCTTCAGCATCAGGCGTTGTATAATCTGCGATCGTCGTCGCGCGTACACGCCAACTACGATCGTACAGCGTTCGCTTCCATCACCTTCCGAACTCCAAACCGTGCAAGGGTGAATGACTCGTCGACGTTCGCATCGTTTCTATTTCAAACCCCGTTCCCCCCCCTAGTTCCAAAACCTGCCTCCTCTCCTCGCACCACCGCCAAAGCGCCTAGATTTGGGGTGGCAAATTTTTATGCGCGAGGGATGAAAAAAAAAAAACACGACGAAACCAAATTTGCGAACGAAACCATGATCGTCACTAGCACCAACACACTGGCGTACAGGGTTGATACAAACCATGCCGGGGGCTAGGGCCGTCGCTATTTCGCACAGAGAGAGAGAGAGAGAAAAATGGCGATAGTGCCGGCCACTTACTAGCGAGCCGGTTAGACCAAACGGGCCTCCTCCGCCCAAATCAACTTGCCCTGCCTGCTGAAGAAAGGGTGGGAGAGAGAGAGAGGAGGGGGCGAATCTTCCACGGATCTCCACATCGTGCACATTATTCTCTCCACTGAGCAGGAACACGTGGGACGCGGTAGCGACGTGTTGTGCAAAACGGGCGATTGCTGGGAAGGTGGGTTGGCTGGTGGCCACCTTTTTGCAGCATAGCATTACAAATGAGCATCAACGGCACCAACCAGCCAACCACCACCCAAACTCCCGAGCTAGCGAATTGAATGGGAATAGCAAAACTGGTGGAGTATTGCAGTAAAAGCCACAACAGCAACACCAACAAAAAAAAATGTTGAAGTCAAGAACCGTGACCGAAACCCCGTGGCCTTCTCTACTGCTAGGAAATTTCTAGGAGGCGCGTTTCATCACGGGGGAGAGCACTAGTACAGGGCGGCAACTAGTAGGAGAGTGCCAGGCACAACACACTGGCACAACGATCGACGACACGAGTGTTTCGTACGGGTGTTTGCCAGTTGGCCAGTCAGCGAGAGCGGAGTGTCTCGCTGTTTTTTTTCTTTCGCGGCGCATAAAAGAAAAGAGGCTTATGTTAACTCGCTTTTTTTTCTTCTGGCTTTGCTTTTTGTTTTACGTGTTTCGCTGATTGTGATTTTGGCTATCGCCTAAAACAACGGCCGAAAGGCAGCGACGACTAATAGGGAAGAAGAAATGAGTTTTACCACCAGCATGCCGGCACTTTAGATTGGCAAGAAACCACACATAGTGCTCCGGTGATGGTGTGCACAGCTTTACACAACGAAACTGAGACCATATATAGAGAAAACTTGACGAATTTTAAATATTGTTTAAATTATTCTTTTTTTGGGATGATTAAATTTCAGAATAAAATTTAAAGCTATTGTTGAAATATTTTATTTCCATAATAAAAATGGGATAATACTGACGTGTTTTAGTTACAATATAGCCGTCTAATGTTTAATTTGATATATAAAATAAAAAACAATAATAAAATTAAATAAAGACATCTTAAATGTCTGAGTCTTTAGTCTAAGACGTCTCAGACGTCTTAATTTGACTCAAAGAGTTTGAGATCGAAAAGAGCATATGCAAAGTGATTGTTTGGTCAAGAGCTCCAGAAATTCTTCCATTATTTTAAATAAATCTCAAAATTTTGAGCTCTTGCGTACTTTTGATCGGCACCCAATGATACCTTCAATTGATAAAAAAGCAACTGACAGAGGATACAATTCTGTACTCCCCGCAGAGTTCGTGTCGAACGAGAGTCAACAACAGAAATTCAACTAAAACAACCTACAAAACACACACACGCCGTTCGTTTGCGTTTGGATCCCAAAAATTGCCCCAAGGGTCCGCTTTTCTCGCTTAAGATGCGCGCACGCAAAAAGCAAAACCAAAGCACAAAACAGCCCGTAACACGGCAATCAGCAGCCACGTGATGCCGAAATGCCGCAGATGTTAAAGTAATGACACAACGGCCACAGCAAAAAAACAAACCCTTCGCAACAATGTCGTCGTCGTTGGCAGATGGAGGTAGATGTAACCGACTGGGGCACCAGTCGCCGTCACCAACCAAAAAAAAAAAGGCAAGCAGGATGTGGAAAAAATACCCCTCAAGAGAGGGTGCGGGAAGCTCCCGAGGGGATTGAGAAGGGTGCCAGCCTCCATAAACCCCTCCCAAATGGGAATGGAAAGATTCGTCAAAAAAAAAGAAACACACAACCCGCGAAACCCAAATGAGAGAAAATGACACGAGAAATCAGTCAGTGACCGTTTTATTGGATAATCACAGATGCCCTCTGGAGAAGCGCGAGTGCGTTTTTCGTTTCTCGTTTTTTTTTTTGGTTCATTGTTGTTGCGCTCTCTCCTTTTGCTTCGAACGCTTTGCAGTTCTGCCCAATTTCGGCACCACCGGGAAAGTGCAGCGTTGGGCCGAGATTCGCGAATTTGTGCGGTGCCGGTTCGTATGTGTGTGATTTTATTCGCCTCATTGTCGGTACGCTTTCGTCAATCAGCTTTACATTTGGAGGTCTTAAAACGAGCAGCAAAAACAAAAACAAAACAGCGACACCACCAAGACCGTCTACAGCATATTTGGTAAGGTTGATGCCAACCGACCGAGATTGGGGATTAAAAAAATTGGGGGTGATGATAATTCGCTTGAAGGTGCCAGCAAAATTGGCCCACTAGATGCAACTGCGACCGGACATGCAAGCGCGACTTCGCCGACATCGGCCAAAAGGTGGCGTGCATTTGGGCGAGTGGTGTTCGGTTGAAGAAATTTGTCTGCTAGGTGATTCCCCAACTTCTGTTTGGCCGGCCGTGAACCAAACCGCCCAAACCATAAGAAATCGCACAGAGAAAAGCGAATCAAAACAAAAAAATTGCGCCAGCTACAAAAACGCGTCGCATACAATTGCCGTGCCGTTTCGTGCGGTGCTGCGGTAACGAGTTTAATTGGATAAATGCAGTTTTTCGGCCGGGGAAGCTTTTGGACGAGCTTCGGGCCGGTTCGTTCATTATTCACTTACGCAATAACCTGCCGTCCCGTTGCGGAATCGGCAAAGTTCAATGTTTCCAGCGTCACAGGCGAGGTGAACAAACGGCAAACGGCGTAGTGTTTTTGGAGAGAGCCGAATTGAGGCGAGTGCATTATGCAACTCCGATTAAGCACTTCGGGGGATGGAGGATATTTGTTGCTAAATTTCGCTAATGAGGTAATTCGAATCAAACATTTCAAATCACTTCTCATTTGTTATTAATGGAATTAAACTACTGTTTCCTCTGGCTACAATTTTGGCAAGAATCTGGACCTGGAACAACAAAACTGAGCGTTGACTTAAACATTGAAGTACATTTTCGCCTTTGGACTAACGAAAGAAGGAGAAAGCCCTGAGAAATAAATGAAAGGAGGCTGTAGAAACTCTTTCAAAATAAAGATTAGAGCTCTAATTCACCATCAAGCTGAATAGTCAGAACAATTTCGGTTCAATTTACATCTTCTCTTCAATCTTATGTGTTTCTGTTACTTTGATTTTGCCTGGAATATCAAATAACTTAAAGATAGAAAGAAATTCTGCTATAAATATTAACTTAAGGATTCCTTGCCATGTTTACCTTATGCACTCACAATTAGCTGCATCTTGAGCAAGTAGTAAATCAGCCATCCATATCATAAATCCTACTGAAAAGCTTCTTAAAACCTCAAACTCCTTCTCAAGTCTCGAAACTGGTTCTGACGGGACGCTTCGTACCGTCGTACGAACACAGACTTAATTAGCTGCATCCTGGCTGATAATTTCTAAACAAGCTGATTTGATGGAAGAATTGAAGCTTAATAAGCTATAATCGATGTCGCGTTTGGACAGGTTGTTAACAGAATGTTAGTTAAGCAGCAGGTGACAATTTTAGAACCTTTTTGCTTGGATGAAAGGAGGAGAAGTAAAAGTCACAAACACAACGGATGAGCGAATGCGGATTCTCCAATAATTTTCTAACAGGCTTTTTAAGAACAGCGAGTAAGGTGAGGAATTTCTTACAAACCCTGAGGCCAATTTCAGGGTATCAAGTTGGATGATATAAATTGCTTGGAAAACGTTGGTGTTACGTTCACTTGTTTTGGTGTTTATTTCCATTGCAACCGACCAACAGGCAGCAATGTTAGGCAATTGATTCTTTCCATTTTCCAACACCTTTTTTCTCTAGTACTTTGATCCAACTCAACTCGATGCAAATGTGGAGACGATAAAGAAGTGATTGTGAGAGATAAATGAAACCTTCTTTTTCTACTTTTTCTGCTCAACTTTACAAGCAAAAACTTGGGTGGCAAAGCAAAATCCTTTTTCCTTCAAAATTTCACTATTACGTCCCACTGTTGGCTATAGGCTACGAATCAATATGATGTAAAATTCCATTTATTGCTATCAAACTGGCAAATTATCAAATTATTAGTTGGCGGTTTTCTCTATGAAATAGCTGAATTTTTACCAATTTCTTAATAATTGTACTCTGCTTTCCTGAGTAGCAAAGACAACTCTCGTCCGTGCCATTCGCTTTAATCGCGTGATTGCTTCCACCAATTTATGGAGTGAACAAACAACTTCAAATCCTTCCGCTCCGGGGCTTCGAGCATCCGGGTTGTAGGCATATTCAGGCAAAGTTCCTTCAACTTTGACCGAAACATTCTGCCCAATGTACGTTTTCTTCGCGCGAGCACGAAACATCATCAAAAGGACTTTGACTTGCATGGGTTTTGTTTTCTTTCCCTTGGTTTTATGCATTCTTTTTTTCCTCTTTTTTCACCCCATAACTAGCGTGAACTCCGTACAAAATGTGAGGAAATGTAATGTGCCACCGGCAACAAGGAAAACGGCAAGAACCTGAAAGGACGATGATATGGTGACGAGGAGGAGACATTATAAATGGCGCGAATATAGGCTCAATCTAAACCGAGCGCACGAACCAACGACGGACGGGGCCACATACACACATAACAAGCCGGGGAAATAATAAAACATAGAGAGAGAGAGCATAGAAAAAAGCATGCCAGCATACCAACACACACACTGCAACCGCTCAACAAGAGACGGACGGCTTTTTATGTCCCCATTGTTTGTTCTTCTTCAACATTCGCGTGTGGCGTCCACCCGGGGTGGGTTCAACCAACTGGAAAAGGCCTAGGACTGGATGTAAAAAAAGTATGTATTTACTGACACAGCACACCAACACACCCTTAGCCGGTGTGTTGTGGCCGTAGGAAAGATGAAGAAAGGATTGATAAGTGTTTGGTAGTGGCAGCATAAAGGCAGTTTCACACCAAACCAACCACAAACAAAACGTCTTATTTGACGTCTTATTTAAGACGGCTAATGAAAACACACCAAAATTATCGCTTTTTCTTATAAAATTATCTTTATCCTATTCCCTATCTCTATTAAAATAAAGAAATGGCTTTCGATGGCGATTATCCTTTAAAAAATGTTTTGTTTTACAACGCAATCAGTCTAGGAAAAAGATGACTAGACAATGCGCGTGTATTGGTGATGGGCGCTAATGTGCCCAAGTATTCGTGAGCACCGGGTTGCTGCTGGTGGATATCAGTGGGTGGCATTTATTAGTGAAACCGTAGCATGGGCAGAGGTCGTTGACATCTCTTACACGGCCGACGACGCCATCGCCGATGGCAGCAAGGACAAAGCTGGAGAACCAAACCACAAACCGAGTGAATTTCGCTTCCTTAGCAGGCAAGGAAACGGCTTAATTTGCTCATCGAGCTTCAAGAATTAAGGACATCGAGAGAGAGAGAGGAAAATAAGGAAGAAATTTCTGGTTTGAAATGTTTTGGAAACGCATAGTTGCAGGACATTTTTTCAGCTCAAATTCCTCAACCACACACATTTGTTTGTTTCTTTGTTTGTTATTTTTTCTACCAAACGAATTTGTAACGATTTCGGTGCTCAGTAGTGTCCGAATTCGTCTCAGATTTTCTTTCGCAAAAAGGGAGGACCGATTGTTAGGGAGGATAAAGATCGTAAATTTTAACGACATTTAAGAATTCGTGCTGTGCCACACAATGGAATCTGAGCAGGACAGTGAAGAAAGACCTTCTTCAACGTTGGCATTCGATTAGAAATATGATTGTTTTCCAAGTTTTCGTTCTGTTTGATACTAATGGTAAGTGGTCAAGCGATGAAGCTTAATAATAACGAAAAAAATCTTAAAAATAGAACAAAACTTGGATCCCTGCTATGAGCAAGTGAACGTAAATGGTTGAATCCTACCTCAAGTTGATCTATGCAACCCTTTGGACCTTCATATATTGCAGAATCTCCATATTGATCGTTCCAGGGAATCTAATTATCTTTTAATATGTTATTACGATCATCATAAAACAGCACAGAACAGTCAAACTTTCCCAAGTACAAATGCATTTTCTCATAACGACTGAAATGGTCTCCTTGTATCACTCTACACTACTTACACCACACCAAAGCATCTTCCAGTACCATCCTGGCACGTAAAAAAAGGGTGAAATTTTTCACGCGAAACCAACCCGTTTCTCTCGCTCACAAAAAAAAACACGTAGCGTCAATGCCAGCCACTAATTACCCGCCTAATTACGTAAAAAAAAAAATGCAGCTTTGCACTATCATACGCCGACCGAGCGCTGTTATCGCTGCACGTTGGGTACAATTTTTAGCAGCATTTAACCACAACAGCAAAAAAGCTTCGATACCACGGCCAGTGAGACAAGACGAGTACGAGTAACAGTAGGGTCTCACATTGCAGTATGCCAAGGACACCCGCATAAAACGGTGTCCGCTGGGGGGCAGGGTGCAATACAGCAATTATGCATTCTTCACCAGGACCAACAAAAAAATACGAACAGTTGGCCCCAAAATGGGTAAATGGTTATTAGCTCGGTTCTTTTCATTAGTCCACCAGACACACGCTCCAAGTGGATTAATTCGTGTACGCTATCGATTGCGTAGGAAAAAGATAGAAAATTTGAGCTTAGAAAATTATGTCTATCATTTGAAGAGGAAAACTACACGCTCAACTATTTTGTGATGTTGTATGCTAAAAAGAATATTTTAAATATTTGGAAAAGATTTTATTTAAATATGTTCTAAACGAGTTTTGCAAATACAAATTAAATTTTTAGATTGTAGTAGTGATAAAAGATTAAAAAAGTACTGGAGTTTTATGAACAAAATCGGCATATTTTATTCCCAAAAATAACGAGTGATAATCAGACCGGGAAAGTCATATCACAAGAGTAAGACACTACACTATTCGCTCTCAATAATCGACGACCTTGGATCAAGTCTTATCCAGACCGGCCATTCCTTTGCGATGATTTTTCTATTCAGCCACACTCTATAAATAACAATCTTATCCTCAAAAAAAAATCGTAATCAAAAATCAACAAGCAGTTTAAAAATATGTAAAACGTCTTCGAGTCGTTAATCGCAAAAGTGCTGTGTCTGAGGTTTTTTGTTGTGGTGACCAACGGATGGGAACAAAAACAAAACCAAAAATCTGCCCCGTAATGGTAGTAGCAATTAGCACTTGTCGTAGACCGCAGCGTACCACCTTATCACTAGGTCCGCTAACTCGGACCACGGACCCTGTCCACCATCCCACCCACCCCACCGATCGATCAACCACCAGCGCAAGCCAAACCCGCCACAAAGGCCGTCCGGGAGCGACCATTTGTTCTGTTGCAACCACGCCGATCACGTCCACGTCCAGAGTCCACGCCGTCGGGGAACGATCCCCATTGCGCAAACGGATCCAGACACAGACGCCCTTATCAGCAGACAGAACCGCAGAAGAGGTGTAGCATTGGGAATGAGGAATCCTGAACTCGAGAAAACATGGTGCGAGGCAAAGGTTTGCGCGCCGTTCGTCGCGCCGATTGTGAGAACATTGTTGTTATGTCTGGCTCGCTACCAACCTTCTCGAGCAACTCGACGTGCTGGTGGTAGCGTATGTGTGTGTGTGTGTTTTTTTAAAATGTTTTTTGCACCCTCTCGAGGAGGAGGTGTTTGCGTGGAAGGAAAAATACCGCACACCCCGAACCAAGGCAGACCAAGGCTTGGTGGAACGGTTTTATTGCTTTTATCGCCAACCGACCGGGGAGAAGATAGACGATAGGAGATGCCAGACGCGCATTAAGTTGCGGGTGCTCACTGCGTGCCGCCATCGTCATCGTTCTTCGCACGGGCATATATCGCTGATCGTGCGCCCCAATGATGGACAGGTTTTTGCTATTTTTTTTTTTACAACGTGCACACACGTGGGGAGGGTGTGGGGATGTGAAGGAACGCGAGGAACAACATCAGGCGGGGAGGATGTTTTTCCATATGGCAGTTTGTCAATGTAGATACAGACGCGTCTTGCTTTGCAGCGAATCGGTATATACCGAAATGTTTACTATATTAAAGAACAAACTTTTCATTAATGATGTCCACATCGTGCACAGTTGGTCGACAAGATAGCACATATCATTTCGCAGAAGAAAAAAACAAACACGGAATGAACAATAGGAAAATTGAGGTTTTTTTTGTAAAATAAAATATTGACAAATAAATTGATTCAAAAAAAAATGAGACAATTTGATTGCGTTACACCTTACAAAAGCGAGCAAAATAGAAACACACGTTTGGTGTGTGCTTTCCGCCACTGCGTGGACTTTGATAACCGAAACCGTCTGAGACTGTCTGAGCATGGTCGGAATGAGCAAGGGGGAAGAGGAGGAGAATGGGCCAACAACGTCAAGACGCATTATCAGCCAGACAGAGGGGGAGGAAACTCATAAACACACCCCATCCCACAGCCAGCAACAGCCGGACCGGACGGGAACGGAGATTAAACTTTTCTTGTCTGTTATCTTACGAGCAAAGCCTTATTACAATTTAGCGAAAGTATTTGAAATTTATGTCTCTTTTAACATTTATATCAGTTACAGCAGTAATGCGCAATTGAAAAGTTACTGAGGAAGAAAATAAAGTAGCAGTTTCTATGATGCAATATGAGAATGTATGTCCATTATTTTTAAACAAAACATTTATACAGTGTTTATAATTTATATCAAAAGCAAATTTTAAGTGCCAGTTTTAACAATTATAAATGTGCATTATCAGTTGAACACACAAATCGAACATGGAAACAAAATCAAACATCCCATTTTGTTTCTTTTCGCATCAATTTTAAAGAAGGGCAAACAGAAAGCATCAGCAAAGGAACGCCACCAAAGCGTAAAACCACCTGTTATCTTGTTAACGAAACGCTAGAAGAAGAAAAAAAAGGTCCCAATTCCCGAAAAAATGTTCCCTTCATCAAATATGGGCCCGTACCTCGTCAACGGTGAATCGCGCACCGCCTTGCTGCCGGACGAGCCACACGTTTTTCCACCGACTGCTTTGATTGATTGACAGTTGCAAACATCAATCTACAAACGTACACACACGCACTAGGAAGGCTTTCCGGTTTTCGCTAATATGATTGGAAGGATACACGTGTCAGCAACGCTGCTGATTAGAGCAGAGCGAGGTTGGAAAATTCTTCTTGCTGGATGCTATTTTTTCGCACTTTCTTTACGCAGCAAACACAACACACTGCGATATCCGACATACACACCACACTAGCCACCGTATGCATAAATATATGTATCACAAACACACACACACACACACACACACACACACACCGGCAGGTTTTTCCAGATGCTGATTTTGCTGATTTTCCTGAATTTTGGAGATTTAACCGCTTTGCTTAATATATTTTCTTAATGCACATTTTTGCTTCTATTAAAGCTTATTTCGATCTTGATCGCACACAACATCGAACACACGACAGACACACAGACACACGGTTTTGCAAAACATGCGTGAGAAGGAAAATATATGGGGGTGGGGGTGGAGTCGGGGCACAAATCACGCATACAAACGCACAGCCAACCACTAGGACAACTTGCACCCTGATCGCTGATTACACCAAAAATACAGACACACACACTCATAAGGGGACATGGTAAGGGCATCGGGTGCATTATTTCTTTGCCTTTTTCATTGCATTTACGCATTTACGCACAGCCACCGTTAAATGATCGATCACGCTTATCAAGCCACGCATTGAAGCATAAATTTCTATGCTTCCGTTTTAACTTTTTTAGGTGCCAAACACCACTGGTACACTGTCACACTGCACGCCCGGGTTGTTTGCTTTCTCGATTCCCCCCTTTTCGCCGAGGGTGTTGTTGCTTGGATGAAGTAAGTGTCTTGCGCCTCCTGCTTCGATCAAGGAATCGTTCAGCAATCGTTGCATTGGTTTCAACTACACGACCCTCTCATTTACTTCGCTGCATCATACTGCTGCGTGTGGCATCGTGTGTCCCCCGGTGCATTCGGCTTAAATCACAGCATTAATGCAAGCGAAGCGGGATAGAGCACGGATGTGCCGAAACCTTCCGGTGCATTGCCGGATTCGGGGCTTAACATTTGCATGCCGTTCTTTCTTCTCACAGCCGTTAACTGCTGCATAATTCTTTATGCACCACCATCAACACACACACACAAACAGATGCATGTACACGAAGAATGCAACCCGGAAAGGGGGAGGGGAGGGATTCGATTCCGGGCGTTTGGTAGGTTTCTCTCCGGGCGTACTTGAAAGCAGCCCCTTTGCTTGGGCGAGGGAACAGAATGCACTGCACGTACTTCACACAACGCCCCTCTATTCGTATGCGCAACAACTTCCGCACAAACAAACAAAAAAAAGCTGCATTCGCAACGGCTTCACTGCGAACGGGCATGCACTTGAGACAGGAATGTACACAAAACTTGCGCGGTTTCAGTGAAGGTGCCGCCCGATGGTTGTGTTTTTTTTTTTCTCTCTCCTGTTTCCGGGCGCTCGTACCATGGGGATCATATTCTGGGTCGGAAACTGGCCAGCAGTTTTCCTGTTCGATCGGTACCCACAAAATGCACACGCGTGAAACGTCAAACAAACAAAAAAAAACGTCAGCTCGGGGGAGAATCGTAACGAAATAACAAACTGACACAAGTGTCACACAGAGCGCCACAATCTGCTCTGACTGTGTGTGTGTGTGTGTGTACACTGACGTTTGCTTGCTGGTGGGACTGTCACACTATGGTAGTGCCGTTGCGATCGAAGCGTACGGCGACGGCATTCGTGTCGTGGCTGGTCCGTTTCGTGAACATTAAAACAGACGCACAGACTTGCTGTGCTGGGTGCTGGGGGTTAGTGAGAAGAGTTTGGGCGAGTTACACACTGTTGCTGGTACGCGCTTTTTTTTCCACAATATTCGCCTCTAAGCACACACACACACGCACGGCACACACTTTCAGGCACCAACTGTGCCTGTTGCCCCCTTCTATTCCTTAGGGCAAGTGTCCCAAGAAGCAGCCCGGCATTCTGATGCTGCTCGCCACAATCGCTGAGTGAATGAGAGCGAGATAGAGCGTGAGCGGACGCAGTGGCTGTATGCAAAGGCACGACGCGCGACAGAGCAAATTAAAACCGCACGGGCAAAGCAAACAAGCCTACCAATACCAATGCTGCCGTCGTCGCCC
>STHB01010338.1:0-14140 GCA_018908115.1 Anopheles rivulorum | reverse complement strand
CTTACCACCGCCAACGGTCTCATTATGGTGCAGGAAATGTAATTATTGACATGCAGAAGGATTTCGTGCCATTCCGATACGAGTAGCTGAACGTGTGCGTGTGCCTGCGCAACCGGATGGAGTAATTAAAGGTTTTTATTAATTTGTAATTATGTCGGTCAGTGCGGGAAGATGATATTCCACCGGATCGGTTTGATGGTTTGATTTTTTGATTTTTTTTCTGTTTCGTTTCGTTTCGATGGAGAAACGTTTAATAACAGCTGAATGTCGATATTTTTCGTAAATTCTTTCACACCTTACTGTGCCTGTATCGTATGTTCGCTTCTGGAAATTTCGCCTCAAAGCGTTCTACGAGCAGCGCCACGAACATGTGATCCTGGTCACGGCACCAGTAATTTTAAATATATTTTAAATGGCGCAACCTGATCTATTAAACCAAACAGAAGGATTTAACAGAAAATACACCGTTTAAACGTAGTAATTAGCATTATGGTCACGTAATACTATGTTAAAAGATGGTTTACGCAATGGTAAAAGTATATTGCCTACGTCGGTACATGTGCTTGCGATCAATACGATTTATCAGTGCAATCGATTCTCGTTGCGCTTGTTCCCCATTGACACGAAATTTTCAATAAAAATGAGCTCATAATTTTTCCGCACACCCATAAAACTGTCATCCGCGAGCGAGGATAATGCTGTACCGGTAGTACGTGCAGCCTTTCCCCATAAGTCATGCGGCTTTTGCGTTTTTGTTTTCTGCTGGCGTGGTGTGGCGTAAAATGCACGTTAAAAATTAGACTGTAGTTGGTGACAAATTTTTGGCCATGCGCTCACCTGCATCTCGCCGACGCGATATATCGTGCGTTGGGATGTATTTATATACATATTTTCGATTGTTTTTTGTTTTTTTTTTCGTTGTCGTTTCGGTCATGTGCACGAATCGCGCTCAAATGTGTTTACAGCATGACAGATGCTGCGAGTGTGCTCTTTGCAGCAGCTTTGTACGCTAGATATGGTGTCGTGACTGTCCCTTTTTTGTCGTACACTTCTCTTGGTATATGTGTTAGTTTTTTTGTGGGTACAAGTCATAAATTAACTGATATGAAAAAGTATGCTAAATAGCTTGTAATAAATGCTTCCTCTCCCATCGCGGGCTTACAGATGCTTCACATATGTAACACAAACCCGCACAGCCCATGTGGAATAACCCGAAAACTACTCTTGTGTTTCGCACCACCACGCACCCCAAGTAAAACGGAAACAGGCTTACCCTTTGCCTGAGTGGTGATCTTTCGTTGTTTTTTTTTTGTCGGTTTTTGGTTTGTTGGACAACATTTTCAGCACGCTTCCACGTTCGGTGTTCGGCTGCATGGTAGTAACCTGATGGAGGGGAAGCGAAACACGGTATAAAACACAAAAATCATCCTCATCAGCAACTGGCCAGCCTGTGAGATATGCTTCCATTCGCTTCCGCTGTTGTGATACGGGCTCGTGGTGATCTTGCCACCAGAAAGGTTCGCCATGTGCGAGAGGATCGTTCGGGAGTGAGAGCGTTTGTGCAGCTGCAAAAAAAAAGGACAACCGTTGGGGGTCCAGTTTGTTGGGGCATTGTCCGGCTTTTTTCACACAGTGAAAAAAAAACACACACACATACAAAACCCCTTTGCAGAGTAAAAATATGAATGGTTCCGCTGGGAGTTATTAGCATATTATAAAATTTAATTTTCATTTTTCGTTCCGTTGGTCGCAGAGGCCCTGGCACTGGGGTACCGAATGGCAACAAATGAAAAGCAAATTGGACCATTTGGATCGAACAGAAGGGAGGAAGCTGGGAGGAGAGAAAGCGAACATAGACCCACTCACAAAGTCGGAAAGGCAGATAAAATGCTAAACCGAAATCACCGAATCGCAAATGTGACGCAGGAAATTTCGGTCAGCAAGGAATGGACCGGTTTGGTTCGTTTTTATTTTTATGTTTTTTTTTTTCTTTGGCATGGTTTTATTTCATACCAAAAGCGCAAGTAGATAAGTCGAACTGGTCGGAAGCGACGATGAAGTGGTACCGGAAGCGTAAAGGAAAAAAAAAGGAAAAGAGAAGAGAACAAACGCACAAAAAATGAAGAACCATGGGATAAAGATAAAAGCGAATGTTGCTTCCGTTGGTGTGTTTGTGTGTGTGTGTGTTTTATGTGTGTGTGTGTGTTTGTGCGATTTTTTCCCTCCTTTTTCTTGGTCCGAGCCTAGGTCCATTGGAACCTTCTTTTAACAAAAAATGTTCATCCGTAGCCGGATTGAGCGCTGTTGATTGCAAAACAAATGCCGTTTTGGCCAGTATTAGTGTTACACAAAAAAAAGTGCCGCATTCCAACAAAAAAAAAAGGCAAATTTTCAATTTAATTATCTTTCGAAATTGTAACATCACTGTCTCGCCGGATGATGCTGATGATGATGCTATCGCTGGCGGGCTTTGGCAGGTGGGAAGGCAAACGGTATGTGGGGAAAGCGTCCACTTGATAAAGCCTGGCCCTTCCCGAAAAGGTATCCGGAAGAGCAACCGGAAATACTAACGAAATAAACAAATTTGACCACATTTTACATGGTCGTACCGGGCACGGTGATGTGCCGAGGCTGTGTGAAAAGCTTAGGAAAGAGGAATGATAAAGGACATTTCGGGATCGAATATTGTGGCGCAGCTTTTTGATGAAGGGGCTGAATGAAAAGCCTGTAGTGATGGGTATGGGTGCAAGATAAAAACGCAAGCTTTGGCTCGGTACGCATTTGGCGGGACAATTTTTACCTTGAAAATATCCGAATCCCTCCCCCCTGTGTGGTGGAATGGTACAAAAAGGAAAAAAACAGGGAAAGCCAAGTGGAAAAGAGAAAAGCCTGTTTACGGCAAGAGTGAGCATCGTTGGCTTGGGGAATGAACAAGATGCCATTTTACCCGTGGAAGTGGCACGGGTTTTGTTTATCTCGAGGATTTTCGTCCCGAATTTTGACGCACTTTCGCAGGAAAGTCGACCTCCGTCATGGGTTGCGCTTACTGTGTGTACGGCTTGGCCCTTTACCGCTAGCTCTCACAGGATAGCACGAATAGGGCGATGGTTAGGTTGGATTTTCCCCGAGCAAGTATGCGTGCTGATAACAAAACAAAAAGCAAGAAAATGCCACCGGTTCTAGTGATTCCCATCCCGAAAACGGTTCACCGTAATGCTGTTTTAATTGTCACCGGATTAGGCGAAAGGCAAAGTTTCCACCGGGATCGGCACCAGGGCTTTTCGAGTTTGTGTGTGTGTGGCACGAAGATATGACGTAAGAGGTCGGTCATCTCCGGGTGTTTTACTTCCAGGGGTGAAATTATGTGAAAATATTTAAACTAGAGATTCGAGCTCGTCCGGAACGGATGTGTTTTTGTTTTGCGGGAAAAAGTGGGATATGGGATAGCGCAACCGCTATCGTTCCCGCACCAAATTGACTGGTTTGAAGTGGCACTGTTGACTTTCAGATTCGGCAAGCAAATGAGTTGTTAATGATGCAGCGTTTGGAGCGCTTGGGGGAATTTTGCGTGCTGGAAGTAAGTGTTAAATGAAAGCGAAACAACGAAGCATTACATTTAGCGGGTACAAAAAGGTTTCGGTTAAGTTTGGGATAAAAATGCTTGCCGAGCAAAGAATGATAACAGTTTTATTTAACAAAAAAAAAAAAAAAGGTTTTTCATTATCGTTTTTGCATAAATACTGCCTAAAGGAATCATCGCAACAGTGATCGGTTTGTTTGCATTAAATAGTTCGTTGTTTGGAATTAAATTTTAGCGGTAGAAATTTATTTTATTTTAGATTTCGGTACAACTTATTGTGTATTTAATGTCTTTGTTGTAATACTTCATTTGTGATTTAATTTGTAGAAAATTTCAGCAAGTGTTCATGACTGAAACTTTGCGTCATGTCCATACTTCCGAATTGTAGCATGGTCAAGTAAAGAATTTATCTAATAAATCAAATTTACTATTGCAAAACATTTGTAGTGATCAAACATTTGTATTTTAGCATTAAACGGCGCAAAATGAGCACTATTAGTGATTTGGTCAATTGGTCGGAAATTTTACTTTAAATTTTGCTCTAGATTGTGCTGTTGATTAGTAAACTGATCTTTCTTAATAGACTTAACATTTAAATAACTTGCTGATTATCGAGATAAGCATAATGTTATTCTACAACTGCGATTCTGTTCGTTGGTGAATATAGATTACTTCCGCTTTGCTTGCAATTACTGTTTCGTCGTTTTTGTCTTTCGTTGTCATCTTCGACTAGAAGTTTATTTGGAGTTCGTTGTCTAATATTCATTGAAATCATAGTCGGTCATGGTAGATGATTCGGAGTTCGTTTAAATAAATATTTCCCAAAATATTTTGTATTCTAGACTTTGTCACAATTAGTTATATTTTTTTGTAGGCCATTCTTTGTAAATCACAAAAGTGTAATTTAATGCAATAGTGCTGACAATAATGCTAACAAACTATTGTATTTTATTGATTTAAATGACAAGAAATTCTAAGATTGTTAGCATTATCATAGAAATGTCCGTTTGATTCAATTATTTTCATTTTAGTTAAATAGAATTTGTTTCAACACTCCTCTTATAGACAAGTGGTCCCGGTCACCCAGCAAAACCCGGTCATTATATTTTACGACAAAGCATTCTTGATGGCAGTGTTTACGACAAAGCATTTCCATATTATTTCGGACCGTAAATGGGGCATTATCATTTGGAAGGCCCACCTTCCACAACTCATCGCCGGCCATTGAATTTCAATTTCAACCAATGTTTTGACCCGGGCAGTAATCATAATTTCCTACGACGTGAAAACTGTTTTCCCCCATCGATGCTGGGGCAATGCTGGCTTGCTTTTTTGTTGTTGTGGTTGTTTCGCTGTAGAAGCAAAACTTTTTCCCGCTCATGAATTTACAGCACCACTAGCAGACGCATGGAGGAAAAAAAAGGCCCCACACAAAACCTGATCTTACATCATCAGGCACTTGACCCGGAAGCGACGAATATCGCAGCGTTCGGGTGCCTTGATCGTTGGGGTCAGCTCACATTTGCCGGACGCTAATGAAAGCTGTTCCACGCCGAATGGACCGGATCGATTCGATTCGAAAAACAGAAAACCCCTCACGGCCCTTGCTGGGTGTTTTACAGGGTGGTAAGCGTTTACTCCCCAACCCGTACTGAAAGACGCAGAAAACAAAAGCAAACCGGTTGAAGGGCGGACATCAATATGCTTGGAACATAACAATAATAGAGTTTCATCCAATGAGCCGGGAAAGAAAAATGGAACCGAGGCGGAATGGAACAAAACAAAAAAAAAAAACCGTCCGTCTGCCTTAAAACGGGAAACAGAACCCCCGAAAGGCCCATTTCCGGGTAATGGGTGGAATAGCGTTTGAGGGCCGGAAGAAAAAAGAAAAAAAACTTCTTTTTGTATAGGGTGGTATAAAGGGGGAGGGGAAGAAGGAAGCTTTCCCGACGTTTATCTCCCATCCCTGTGGTCGCTATCGCCCGTGGGAAAAAGCTATAGCAAGCTTTTTGTTGTTGTTTTCCTTCGTACGTTGGAGGCCACCTCACCAATCTCACCCCACACACACACTGACCGGAAGAGAAAGATATCCACCCGACCCGGTCGCTAAACGGGATGTGAAAGTTTTCATCTTCATTCCGATGGTGGTGAGCTCATGTTTTTCGTTTGTTTTGTTCCTTTTTTTCTGCATTATTTTTCTTCCTTTTTCTGTGGTTTTGTGTTTCAACACAGCGTGTGTTCTTTTATTTTAACGAATTGGGAGTTGTTGTTGTTGTTGTTGTTGGAAAATGTTTGGTATTGAAGCAAAAGTAAGGAAGAAAACAGAAGGAAAACAGCTCGTAGTTAATTTTGTACAGCGAGCTCAGTGTGTAGTACCGTGTTTGGCAGTCAACCATTACCTTTCATATCGGCACGCCGGTGCGTCGCTGTGAGAGAAGGAAAGCGATCAAGTGGATGAGATGTGGCGAGGTCCAAACCAAGCCGGATGGATGAATGATGGTTAGGTGTTTCACTCTATTTTCTCTCTCTTTCTTTCTCTCTCTCTCTCTCGCTCTCTCTCCTTCCCCATCGGTTTGTGCAAGTGGGTGAAAACTTTTGCCACTAGTTCGCTTCCCTTGTTTTCTTTTTTGGCAACCTTGTGTCTGTGTGCCCGTGCGCTTATTTTTCATTACAAGATAATGGATGCCGCGCGAGTACTTGGCGAATCGGCCACTTTTCGAGGGTTGGCGAGGGAAACGAGCTAATGAATGTTGTGCAAACCTACCCAACCCCACCTCCTCAGGTTGGGGGTTTCCCTTTGGGGTGGTTTGGTGGGATGATCATTTGCTTTCTCTAGCCTTCTTTCTCACACTCCCGCTTCTTAGATCCATCATTTACTTTGTCTACTACAGTGGAACAATTCTTTCACAAGGGAAGCAACATTTTCATCGTCTTTCAATTTTCTTCGCCCAGCATTTAAAACAAGCACCATCATTCCATTTGTTTCGGTTGGCACTTTTCCTTGTTTTTTTTTTAGGGGGAGGTGTCTTTTTCGGTGCAGTGCAGAGCTGTAAGACAGACCGGCCCAATGTACGCAAGGCACGAAGAGAAACAAAGTTTTCCAAAGCTACTATTCCAATTGGCTCGCCGGGATGGAAGCCGCTGGAAGGACGCTCGGAAAGGACACTAGGGCTTGGAATGCTGCTTCGGGAAGAAACTTTACGCCAATGTCGAATAATTATAAAGAAAGCAATTCACCGACTATTGTTACTCCGCTGGGTGTGGTGTGTTCTTTGTCTGGCTGTAGTTTTTCCAACCGACCGACCGAATCGGAAGAAAGAGTGCCAGACCGATAACAAGCGCACACGGCACAGTGCCAACGTTGGTTGTACAATCAATTAAAGGCGAGCTGGCGAGTGGACGCGAAAAGGGGATGCGAATTTTGGGTTGCAATCTTTTAGCGATCGTTTGTCTAGTTTCCAACTATTGTTGTTAGCAATGCGAGTGTCAAAACAATTCGTGTACATCGCTCAACTATTTAGGCGGTTCGTTTAAGGGAAGGCAGTGATGTTAAATTTGAAGAAAATGGTTTACATTGTTTTGGCTTTAAAATTGTTACATTCTTCGGTTGGAAATGCTTAAAAGTATATTTAAAATAACTTCCAGGATGTATTTAAAACACATCCACTTCCATCAGAGTTTATTAATTGGCTTTAAAATAGAAACAAAGAAGCATTAAAGTTGTACAGTAAATTCACCACCAGTCAATTGTTTGCATCCGGCACCATAGCGCACCGGACCCCCCAAACTGCTTGATGACACACTACGAGCGGTACGTAATGACCGACGCTTTCCGGCAAGCAGCTGGCACAAAGAATCCCGATGCCGGCACACCGCTGACGCTTGGACATTAGTGCCGATTATGTTTTATGTTGCTGGTATGCCTTGTTGGTGCTAAAGAAGCAGCAAAATGTCCGCAGCCCGTCACCAACCACGAACTCGCTGGCAAGCGGGATCGGTACAGTTTTGTGGACACTGGGTGTTTCTCTTTGCTTTTTCCTTCATTTGCTTTGTCGCGGACCCGTATCCATGACCATGTGGCACCATGATGATTGTATTGGTAGCGAAACGTGCTCGATCATTGCCGTTTGGATTAATCATTATCGTTTGTGCTGGGCGCAAGGAAATTGATCTTCCGTTCCGGTGGTGAAGTGGTGAAATAATCGACGAAAGGACCGGCGGAATAGGATGATTGTACGATTTTTCTAATACTCGCTAACAATCATTAGCGGGTGGGGAAAAAAATCAGCATCAAATCGGCAAGGGGTGTGAGGAATGTAATAAGGGTGCAAGTTTTGCTGTGTTTGCAGATAGCTTTATGTAATGGATTAATGGGAGTTTTTGTTTACTTTTGCTGCTCTTTATTCTGTTCTATTCTATGAGATTTTTATGCTGAGGTTATACAATTAGTCAGGAAATTAATCTTGAATGTTTGCAAAAGTCTACATAAAAGTCAAAAAACGTTTAATGTTTCCATTGATATGACAAATTTATTATAGTATATTTAAGGGATAAATTAACATGTTTTATGTTAAGACAACATGAACTTTATTTATGATCTTTTCTAAAATGTCTTACAAGATTTCAAAAATATCGCTAAAATCGCTAAGAATAATGGAACATGCGTAAAGTCAAGACTTGGTCTTTTAATTTGGTGATTGATGAAGTTACAGTGGAACGCCGATTATTCGTGCTCATCCGGACTTGACTATGGACGGTCAAGCTTAGAGCACGGATAAAAGGTATTTTTGCTTGTTTTGTTTGATATATGTTAAACGTTTATATGATTGATGGTGTGTCAAAACAAGCTTTAAATTATGTTTGGAGTGGAATATTTTTCATTGTTGAATTTTAAAATATTAATGCTGTCAATGATTTAACAATTCGTACGATAAATCGCCTATGGAATTATTATTTCAAATTAGCACGGATAATCCGATTAACGGACAACAATATTACAATAATAATTTGTAAATCAAGCCATATAGTGAACACTTGGAGTTAAATGCTAAGTTGGAAGACGAAATTTTGGTCGATATTTATATAATGATTGCATATTTGCAGATATGTTTTCGGCCAACTCATAATATATTACATCCAGGTGGTCCCACCAAATGCGCCGTATGATTTTATCGTCATCAATTTAAACTGCAAAATGTCAGATCTTTGTTATTAAATTCTTTTGATGACCCTGCGAACAATATCTTCATGTTATTTCGCTTTTTCCAACAAACAGTCAAACCAACCAAAGCAAGATAGCATGCCGACACTAAAAAAATATCCAACGAGCAAAATCATCGTGCTGTCTCGCTTCCTTCAACACACAACCTCTTCTGCTAAAACGAGAAAACGTGATGATTTGGTTGGTTGAATAGTCAACTATTAGCAACAAAAAACATTAACAAAAAACTGCAAATGATTTTCAAAATTTCTACAGATATTGTGAGGTACTCCGCGATCGGTCAATAATCGTATGCTGCAATAAGAGATCATTTCCAAACTGTTATTTATAAAAAACACCATCAATTTTAGTTATGTGCTAATACCAAACACTCTTTCCTTAAATGCTAATTGTGGTCACTTGTTGCCAGTATGTGCAATCGATTATTTCAAAACAACATAATTTGTGACGCCACCACAACATTATGAAATATTTGAAATTTCCTGGAAACCACTCAATCATCAACATTGTTTTCATGCTCTGCTAGATTGAAATTTATATCAAAAAACATTTTCGATTTAATGGAACAATGGACCGCTGATTATGTACATAATGTACCCATCACAGTTCCAGCCACTAATCGAAAATATAAGCAACAGTACCGGTACTGAAAATACTTTTCACAATTTCACCCATTGAAAGCCGGGAGAACCAACCATATTTTGGGCCGATATCATAAAACAATTCACCTAAATGATGGTGCGGTCAAAAATGGATGGAAACAACAGCTGCTAAAAAAAAGTGGCAAAAAAAACCGACGGCGCTGTTGTTCGGTTGCTGGGTAAATTAAATTTGTTGAAGTTATCCATCAAAACTAACCACAATATTGACACAACCATCGCGCTACGCCCCTGGACGGGTCGGGACCGAAACTGTCTGTTCCCGCATGCGACCAAGACCTTTTGGTTGTGGTAATCCTCTGGCAGGTACATGGTTTGCGGTGTCCGCGGTTAACCGAGCTCTATTGTCAGTCGTGCACGGAACATTCTTTGCTGTGGAGCAGCAGCCGAACCAAACAGGGAGCAGCATGAACAGCTGTACAATCGGTTTACGGTGCTGTTTGTTGTATTGTTACTCGTATCTGAAAAAACGAGGAATTTGAAAATGGAACAAAATGGGGAAGGGACAGTGGGGATAAAGTTTAGAGGACGGGGATAAATAAAAACCATACACTCACCCAGCGTGACCGCCGTATAGATAAAAGCAGGAAACTGTGTAACCTCAGCGAAGCATTAAGTTTAATTGAAATATTTATGATCATTTTCCGCTGAACTGGGCGCCCACGACCCCGGTTGGTCGGTGCAGTAAATTGTCGCGCAATCGAATCGCAGCCAGCCAAGGTACGTCAAGGTGGTGATATTGGGGGCGGTGATGGTGAGATGATGATGGTATTGTGGTATTTGGCGAATTGGAATTGGCTTGACCGGCGTTCCCAGGGCACGTGCCGATTTGCTGTGGCATAGATTGGTGCATTACTAATGGAGCAATCAAAAGTGCTTTCATTGAATCCGGGCTTTGCCATTAGGGTTGGGGGGGGGGGGGGGGGGGATGTTCGCACCCGGTTTGGGGCTGCGAAGGTGACATGTGCGGGTGACAGCGATCTGCTTTGTGTGAAATAAATCCAGAGGTATTCAAACTAGCTTACCGGGGTTTCTCTTTTCAGTACAGGCGTTCGAATGTTGTCGTGATTTCCGCGCATATTATTTCCTGGACATAGTTTAGTGTTCTCAGAAGTGGAGAGGATTAAATGGTCAGCACGCGAAAGGCTCACAAATGCATTCTAAATCAATGAATTTTCATTTCGTGTATATTAGAGAGAAGTGTAGTGAGGATTTATCCTTCTCAGAAGAATAATTAATTAAAATTAGTAGTTTCATTTCCAGACCAAATCTTCAATAGAAATAAATAGTTTTGCAATAAGATAAGATCCAAGATTCGTGTAGAATCGAACCGATCGGTGCTTTCGCATTCGCATTGGCAAACATCATACCGGGACTGGTAAAATAAGCACACAGAAAGTGTTTTTGCTCGTTTTTCTACACTGCTCATTAACTATGATAATTGATGTGTTGGTCCGTACCGATCGGTACGGCGAAACATTACCACACACCTGCACATCACAGCCCGGTGCCACATCATAACCGATCAAATTTGGCTCTGCCGCCGCTTTATGCGCACCGACATTGAATATTTCGATTCCCTGTTTCACCTTATTTCATCGGCCACCGGAAAGTCAACCCCTTTTTTCCGGTCCGAGGCGAACCGCAAGATTTGCCTGATTGCTTCCGAGTGCCGAAACTGAAAATGGCATTCGAGTTCTCGTCCGTTGGCTTGGGTAGATAATTAAAATTTTGCGAACCGATAGTATCGCCGAACGGTGCGATGGGTTTGTAGTTTTGGATGGGCTTCAATGTCAATCATTGCACAGCGTGGCCCGCTGCTTGCGTTGACGAGTGGTCGAAATCGAAAGCCCTCGTATCGCATCGTTTCAGCCATTCATTATGGGCAAGATTGATGAAATTTTTCCACTTCCCAGTGAACCAATCTTTGTTCGCTTGCCGTGCCGCTAATGAAAAATAATTAATTTTTGCACCACCAAAACGGGCCGCCTTCTTGACATCTTCACGTAGAGTGATTGGGTGATCAAAATAGAAATCCTTTTTATCGTGGTAGCTATTCCGAATCCCGGTCCCGGGAACGTATCCCGGTGGTGTCGGGTAAGTTTCGCTGCCAGGGATAATAACGTAGCAGCCTAAATAGCACCGACGCTACGGCGTTTTGCGATGTCTTGATGGCCATTTTGTTGCTCCCTTGCAAAAGTCATTAGCACACGGTGGCCGTATCAGATTGCGCTAGCGGCACGACCTCAAGGAAAGGGTTTGAAAATAAAAACCTCAGCGAATAGAATGGTTGTAAACAAACAAACTAAAAACTGGCAAAACTGCAAGGTGGAACGAACGAAGCGACCAGACCGTCCCTGGTGAGCTCTTTCGAGCGTTCGAGCGTTTGGAAATTAAAAGTTCTTCTTCTAATTAATTCAATTATCTGCGGTGAGAGCGAATGTTGAGCTTAATTGAAAGCTCCCTGACTGCTGATGGTGAGCAAGCGAAAGAGCGAGAGAATAAGAGAGAGAGAGAGAGAGAGAGAGAGAGAGAGATAAAAAAGAGAGGGCGAAAGCGAATTACCACAAGCGCAATCCACGCTGTACGCTGGCTTGGAAAATCGTCCGTAATGCCAAGACGGACATCCGATGGTACGGCATTTGCATAGGTACATGTATCTATTTATTTTTTAATTGTTGAAACTTGTGAAAATATCTTATCACCGGGTGAAAGGATGCTCCACAGACCATGGGCAAACAAAAGAAGAAAGAAAAAAAATCCGGCACCTAGTTGAATCCGTTTGTGGGTAATTAAAACGCGGAAATGACTTTTATTATCCTGCCCGAGCATTCGGAGCGTCATGACAGTGTAGGCTACCGCACCATCCCCTTCTCACCCCATCCCCCTCACCTTTGCCCCTTTTTCCCGTAGGGAACTATTAAACTAATTGATATGAAGAAACTTTTCATCACCAAGCGTTGGATAATGGGACTGTGGTGGATCGCTGTATTTCAATTTGATTAGTTTCCTGTTTGGCTGAGTACCTTTGTGGGATGAAGTTGTTAGCTTAAGGCAAGGACGCTAGTAATAAATGGGTATGCATAACGGGTAGAGAGCTTTTATTATTATAATTAGAACAATTGTTCGAAATGTGTGGATAAAAATTATCAGCCAATTTTACATTTCCGTTGCCATACTGAATTTTTAAAAGGAAGCAACTTTCACTCAACGGATGACGTCAAATGCACTATTAGCTTGAAAGAACCTTGCATGTCACCAGTACACGCTGTGAACAAAACTCTATGTTTAATGCATTTAAGTGTTCATTAACTTACCATTGTTGTTGTTTTAGATAACTTTGTTTATTTTCTAAATTTGGTTATATTAATTAAAACAGATGCAGCAATCAAATTATCTTAGAACGGACGTTTTAAAACCATCACCATTTGGTGTTGTTGTGAGCAATGAAACGTCAACAAACGTTGAAAAATGAAAAATGATGTTATGTGAAATGTTGAAAAATGACAGTTTTCGATTTTTGACAGTTTCATAAGTTAACAACAGCATTCAGTCAAGAATAAGTTACATTCGAAAGATTAAAATACTTTTATTTAAATAATTGCTTTTATTAAATCTTTTATTAGTAAATTTTTAACATAAAATTTTAATAGGATTGTGAGAAATAAAATTGTTGGATGTTGATAAAATTTATGGAATTATGTTTAGAGCAGTTTATTTGCCTTTGAAACGGTTATAAGATTGATTAACGTTTTCTTTTCATTACACTTATCTATAAAGCCCTGTCGGCCATTTTAGTTTATGTATTTCTTTGGAAAGAATTAAAAGTTTTATTGATTTTCAATTTTTTTAATTTAAATTTTAAAGCATACGTTAAAGAAACTAGAAGTTGATGACAATATTTTTAATTGTTGAAATTAATGCTAAAGAAAAAAAAAAAACGGTTTTATTTTCAAAACGCATTTAATAAAACGCATTTCAACATCAAAACAATGTTGACTGGCAAAATGTGTAAAAAGATGGATTGATTTCAAGTTAACTCGTTCGTTACTCTCTTACTGCACCGATAGCAATTGATGTTGCAAGAAGGAGTCATTAAATTTTTCGACCATCTTCGAATGATGTGGTGATAATTCGGAATTGAAACGAAAGATATATAAATCCCTTATGTGTTGTGCTACGAATTGTGTGTCCTTTCGATCGTTCGGGAGTGTCGAAAACAAATTTATTTTCTTAATGCTCTTCAGGTTGTATTCTGTGGAGGGAATTCTTATGCACTACCTGCATAGTTGCTGTACTTTGCTGCTATTATTGAAACTCATTTTGGTAGACAACTGGTTTATAGCACTGAAATTGTACGGAAGCAGTGTGTATACAAAATCTGATCCATTGCTTCAACATTCGAGTCTCATACCCGGTTGCTACTGTGAAAAACAATCTTTAAAAGCCTCCATTGCATTGTGGAAAACATTCATTCCAAACATGGGAGCCCATGAGGGCAAGCAGGAGAAAGGGGAGAAATGAATGGAGTTGGAGGCTGAGAGGTGATTGTGAAAAAAAGGCTCGGAACCGGCTCAAAATCAGTTATAAATAAAAATCCACCAAAAGATAAATCTCTCAGAAGATTACCATAAATTTTGCTCCAACGTTGTTTAACGTCTCCCGGCCGGCCGATCGAGG
>STHB01010289.1:0-14158 GCA_018908115.1 Anopheles rivulorum | reverse complement strand
GGGCGAATATTGCGCAAATGTAGGTCAAATGTAGGACCAATATTAAGTGAATATTGTGCAAATTTTGGACGAATTTTGAGAGGATATTGTGCAAACTTTAGTTAAAAATAGAAGAATTTTGAATTAAGATTGAGATAATATTGGTAGAATATTGAGGCGAATCCGTTACGTTTTGATGTACCACTAAGTATATCCTTATGCTAGTGCGTAAGTGAGTGGATGAATCTGTCAAAGTGTGTGAATTTGTCCTCCCTCCATTAGATGACGCGAGCCCTAGCAGGCCACCTACTCACCCCATCATCGGTTTCATCCACCACCGTCTGTAAATGCACCAGTAAATGCGAAAATGGCACACACTTGCAGCTGGTGCTGTTGCAATTAAATTGTACTCATTAACATTTAATAGTTTTCCATCCATCCAATGGTAGCAAAAGATGAAACATGAAGCTGAAACGCTTTCCAGCACAAAACATGAAACGTTGGAAAACGAAGAAACGCTTTTTAATAAACATGAACCGTGTACTTTAGCGTTTTATCATGAGCCCCTTTTCTCAATATCTGCAATATGCTGCCTTTATGGCAAAGACAACAGTGCCGTAGCTCATCTACCGCCAAGATGTGCCCGTTTTGCATTGCATTGGTAAGTAAGTAAGATGGGGACCAAAAATTAATAAGCGCCCAGTGACGATGGTGCAGTGCAAATTGCAGACATTTTGGCGATAAAATCTCAATAAAATATTCACGTTTTTGGGGTGTTGGAAAATGTTTTCGCTGCGCCAAGCACCGATCCGAACCGGATCGCTCTATCGATGCACACGATTGATTGTGAATTCCGTTCAGCGTTGGACGGGATGGGCCACCAGCGAGTACCAGAGCAACGTTCCCCAACAAACGAAACTTTCATCTCCTTCAAAAACAAAGAAGGATAAGGGTTGTACTTTTTTTATGTACAGATTTGCCCCTTCAAACGATATATATAGTGGCACTGGTGCCATAAGAAGAATGGGATTTTGCTCACCGACACTGGCGATGGTTCGAGTCTGCGTCACGTCGAAAGCGTGTGAAAGTTCACAAGAAATACTGTTTATCTGCATCGGGAAAGTGTGCACGGCAGGGTTTCTGCCTTATTTTTGTTTGATTTAGTTAAGCTCAACTTCAGCCCGGCCCGGCGACAAGTGTGCAAAAGCCCGGCGTGCGGTAGCATTTATTGTTTTATCCTTCCCCTTTCGGGCGTTCGCCCTTCTCCTTACCCTTCCCCACCACCCGTGCCCGTGTTTCGTGGTTGCAGTGATTTTTCATCATTTTTACTGCAGTGGGTACTTCGGGTGGTCGCCTGGTCACGCCAGCACTCGATAATGCGGACGTTTTGCCGGCAGTATCAGTACCGATCCCTGATGCGCGCTTCGTGCCAATATTGAAAAATGCATTTTGATAAATGTTGTGCAGTTCGGAACAGACGGCAGCAACCGAACCGAATGGGCACCGTAACGTCGTAAATGTCATCGCCGGTGTCACTTTTGGCACGTTGACACTTTGGCGTTTACTTATGCAAATTGCTCCCGCGGCGGCGCTTTCCCACAACAGCAACGCGTGGTCTCTTTTCAAGCGTCTCACCCCGATACCCCAGTAGGCGATCGGCGTTGTTGTTTGGGTGTGTGAGGTAAATTGAATTGTGTGTTGTTTGTGCCAAGAAGAAGGCAGACGAAAGCCGAACGTTTGTCTCGCTGTTGGCTAGTCGCCATCTTAGCTGGCTGTGCAATTTTCTCATTCATCAGTGTGCGCTTGTGTGTGTGTGTGTGTGTGTGTTTTGTATCTTTCTCCCTGCATTCCAGCAAGCGAAAGGCGGACAGTAAGGGTGACCCGCACACACGAATGAAGTACGAAGGCGAAGGCGAAAGGCAGCCGAAGGCGTCGTGCGTACCGGAGCCGGATCCACGGTACGGTGCCCGCTTTCCGTGGCCATTCGCGTGGACGTCGGGCGTCCGGCAGCCGCCATTGAATCCGGGCGATATGGCGAACCTGCACGAGCGCATCAACCAGCTGCGGCCGCACTGGTTCGAAGGGTTTCAGCTGAACGTGATGCGACGGTGCGGCGTGAACCGTACGATGGGTGCCAGCTGGTGCCTGAGCCACGTGACACCGACCGGTTTCCGGCTGGGTGGACACTTCCGCCGACGGTGCAGCGATAGCGTGCTGGTAAGTGGATGCCACCACCGTTTTTTTTTTTTGGCCGACCGTAACCGTTGTTGTTGTTGTTGTGTTGTCGACGTGCATTCATTCCAGACCACACCACTTGTAGCGTTCGATGTGAACCCGGCTACGCTCTGCACGAACCTGCTGCTACTGTACCGGCCCGTCCGGTCGGTTGGGCTCGAGCTGGCGCTACAGCTGCAACCGGGCGCGGACCCGTTCGTGGATGAGCTTGCGCTGCAGTGTACGGGCCTGTGCCGGACGTCCACGGTGCGTTGCAGTACGCCCGGCACGCCCGACACTTACCGGGTGAGCATGGATCATCTGGTCAGCCTGAACGATCGGCTGTGCTTCGGTGTGGAAGTGCTGTGCGAAAGCTACCGGGGCACACACAGCACCAATGTGGCCTTTGCTGGCAGGTAGGTAGGAACTGGCACCGGCCTGCTGATGCTGGCTACTTTGAGATAAGTGTGACCGTGGATTAATGCTACAAGGTGGCGACGTTGCGCGAGGGTATTGTGTTGCAATCGTAGCTAATTGCCACCATCTCGCTGGCCGCCGAGAGGTTGTTAATTATGGATTAAAATGGTATTTTGAATCGTTTGTTTTGCTTATGGTTACTTTGTCTTTTCGTTTGGTGGCCAGTAACCCAGGAAAAGATCTAGTAAAATCCGGATAATTCGAGCCTTTTTGCCGTATCCGTATGATTACACATGTAAAGAGTTTATGAGTTTATTTTGACAATTTAAATATGTTGTAGTTGTTTATTCTTTATGTCCCGCTCACTCGGCAATGTGGGAATTTCGTGTGGTTGTTCTAACAACATTTATATTGAAAATCCATCACACTTTCATCCTTCCTTAACAACTGGATAAATGTATTAAATTTATTAAAAAGTACTCTAAATCATGATAAACATTTTTGTAAAGGCAGTAAGACTTTAATTTAATCCAATGTAATCATATAATATGTCGTGAATAATTCCACTATTTTTAATGTTCAATTCCTTGTTATTTAAATGCAAATTAGATTTGATCAGAAAAAACGATGTTGCAACGAAATTTAACAAAACATGGATAAAGTTTTAACCGAAAAAAAAGAAACTCATTAGCCAATGTAAAATGGTTTCGATTTCTAGGTTGGAAATAAAACACAAAGTTAAAACCCCATTCTAACACGCTACCGTAAATCGTTCGCCCTTCTCGAACCTTCAGATACAACCGGGAAACGTACACGCTGGCCGCCACAGTTTCGCCCGAAGCGTTCGATTTGAGCTACTGGCAAAAAGTGTCCAACACGCTGCAGATAGGCTCGTCCATGATTGTGAACCAGCGCCAGAACCGGGCGCTCGGGACCGTCTGCTATCGGCTGGAGCACGCCGACACCGTGATCCGCGGTTCGTTCGATTCCGACTGGACCATCGGCTTCACTTATGGCAGGTTAGTACAAAAGGACAGGCACACGCAGGGAAACCAAAAAAAACAAAAACAAAAACACACAGGGAAAAACCTCCAATGGCTGGTAAATTTCGGAGCAATTAAATCGGAAATCGAATCCGAATACGGATTCCCTTCCCGAGCTCGGTCACCTCACTCTCTCTCTCTCTCTCTCTCTCTCTCTCTCTCTCTCTCTCTCTCTCTCTTTCTATCATTCCATTGCATCTCTTTTCATGTGCACCGGGCTGGAAAAATGCAATCCCACCAATCCCCACCAATACACGCAATCCGGGCACCGATGACGTCGACGACGATGTTAATGACCGACACAATCCCGATGATGGATCTGGCGTGGCGATCGCCCGGCAGGAAGCTGACGCCGGCCGCCTTTACCGCCTGTTTGAGTTTGTTGTTTTGCGCGCCGAAAAACACGTTCCAGTGTGGATTTCGGATTGATTTGGATTCTAATTTGCTGTGAGTGACCGAGCCCAACACACGCATACCGGCCAGCAGCTTTGACCTCAATCTGGTTGCACGATCGATACGACCGCAGTGATACGAAGAGAATGGAGCGAGAAAAACTCGCTTTTCCACGTTGGTTGACGCTGCTGTTGACGATGGGAAGATTAAATGACACTAGGAAGGTACTCTTCACACCTTCGGGTTCGGCAATAACCGCAACCCTAGGGGGAGGCAAACCTTCCTGGTGGTGGTGGTGGTGGACCAAATTAGTCCGATAGCTCATCCGAATCAGCGAACCGGCCGTGTGATCCTGCTGTCGGCGGGTTGGCCGAACGTATGGGCGAGCTTTCCGTAAACCACCATTATCACCCACAATACTGTCACTGTGCGTTAACGTTTGGGTGGGTTGTTTTTTTTTTCTCCCTTCCTTTTTTCATTTGCAAATAGCGCAACCAATTGGAATATCATAAGCTCGTTGCTTCTCGCTATCCGTTTCCTGTGTATGTGAGTCATATATATATATGTATATCCATTTCAGCCATTCATATACGCGATGATGGGGGTGACTGATACAGGGGTTGAAATCGGTCATTTCTATTGATTTAATTTAAAATGCTTCACCTACCAACATGTCTCGTTGCCGGTCTGTTATCTGGCTGGGCATGATGAAGCGCATTAGTTGAATGGGGTTGCTTATCCAAAATTCAAAACCACAAATTTAACGTACACATGCACACGTGTTTTGCAATTACTGTCGCCTAGTAGTAAGATAAAGATTTCTTTAAAGTTTAACCTTTTTTTGGCGAATGTCAATTAAAATGTTATTTAATAAGCATTTTACACAGATGTGCCGGCGGATAATTTTCAACTTACTTTGTATTTATTTTTTTAGATTTATTTCTTTTTTAAGTTAGTAATTGGCAGGCCAATGATCTCCAATAAGTGGTTCCTTGATGAAGAATGAACAGTGTTTTTGCTACCTCTACCCACAAATGTGTGTAGAAGATATGTTTCCTTTATGTGTCTTTTAGAGATATAATAATTTTGAAACTGATTTAGAGTTAATTTTGATTCTTCCTAAAGTAAAATCTACGTTTTCTCATCACATAAAACTTAATTTTAAGTATATAAAAAATAGTAATCAATACATTATAAAGGTAAATACAAGGAAGAAATGTCTTGTTAACCATGGGAACCATGAAGATGCTTGCAATAGCAGACAAAAAGCCAAAATAGAAATTCATAAATTAAATGACTAAAAATAAATAGAAATAAATTATAAATTCATTATTGGCAAACAGCACGTCCAACAGTGTGTGCCGGAAGTAAGCTTTCCACTGTGACAGCAACAAAACTAAAAAAACACACGATCATACACACTAATTGATTCCAGTTCGCGAGATCATTGCTGCATTTGGTTGAAAATTCAATAGAACGAAGCTGGGGCTGGGTAGGTGGGAATTTTTGTTTTATATTACCTCTGTTCACCAGCTCAACAAAACCGCCTAGCATAATACGCTATTAATGGAAATGGAATTTTTGGTTCAACGGTACGTGTTGCGAGAGGGTTTTTGTGTTGAAATATTTCGTCAAACAGCGTCAAATGAAATGGTGCTCTAATTCCCAATCGATTAGTCGCCAATCGGCAAAGGGTAATGGTGCATCTCTTTCCTTCCGCACTGGTGGCCAGCTGATGGGATGCAATTGATGCTTATTCGTGGTTTTTTACCCACCCTACGGCCACCCCTTTCACTATCGATGACCTCTCGACATCCTCTTCACACCCACTGGAAATTGAATTTAATAAACGATCCGCTGAAAATTAACTAGCTATCAGTAGGTGCATCAAATACCATTGAGCGCCATTGTTCTCGTTATATGTTGTTTGTTTGTTTGTTGGTTATTAATGCCTTTTGCATGATTATAGTGCTGTTTGTGCTGAGCCGGGCACACCCGAAAAGGGCTTTTCCAATCCATGATTTATATCTTATTATCTGTGATCTATTTCATTTATTTATCTAAATGCCACCCAACCGGTCTAGGATTGATTGAATTTGCGGTGGAATTTAGTGCAAATCAATAGGCAAATTTATTTACTGCCAACGGATATGTTGTGTTTTGACCCATTTTGGTCCGTTCGTTTTGATTAAAGTGTTCTCGGTACGTTTTGTCGTTTCGTTTCGAGGCGTTTGTAAAATGTGACTGATATTTGTTTCGGCATTTGACCCCAAAAACGTACAGAGAAAAAGATTCATGCCTTTCCTTTAGATGTCACGAATTGCAACGATAATTTCCCTGGCCAGTACGTTTCCATGTAAGAATGAACCAATCTCAACCCGGGAAGACATGGACGCCGGTGTCCATGGGCTGGGCCCTAAATTTGTTTTCCACCCTGTCCCCCGGTTCCAGATTGGGGAAAAGTTTGACCAGCTTCGGCTTACATACGAGTGTGGCTTCCGTGCGGTTCCCGTTCCTCTCGTAAACGAGCTATTTAAGGGTTGGTAGCTGAATGCCCGACCGACCGAGTACACCTCAAACGGGTCGAAACTTGTACGTCAGCTCGGTTCCGGTGGTTTCGTTACGGTGACGTTTTTAAAGGGGCGAGAAACTTTTTCGCCCCTACCTTCGTACACCAACCCAACTCCCTCCCACCCCCTTCCCACCGGATGTGGGTTTAAATGGTGAGGCCAAAATAGACAGACGACATGTGTCACTGACCACGCTCCATTGACCTGGGAAGGATTGGGGGGGGGGACCTATGGGGGTCGGAAAAGGGTTTTTTTTTGCGGGGCCTTCCCTTTAGTATCCACTTGAAAAATGGGATTGGGAGATTGCAACACGGTGAAGCTGTATCGCTGTAACAGGTTATAACCTGCCAATATGTCATACATGGTGAGTTGCAAAAAGTTGTGTCTTCAAACTAAATTCGTTCATCGTCATTCTTTTGCGTATCCGGTTGCGGTTGTCAAAGGGGGAAAAGCTTTTTTTCTTTTCAAGATGGTTCCCAGTTTGTTTTCGATGCAAGTTTCTGGAGTGTAATTATCTTAATTTTGTTCCAAACTTTTACAAGATTGAAATTCGTAGAAGAACGCATGCAAGACTCAATGTCTCAATGACATCTTTATGAGGATCATAGGACATATTTGTTAAGATTTTAGCAAACAGTATATGGTATCGCTGTAGATATAATACAACGATGTACCATTAATGCTAGATCGCAAACAACACAGCCACCTCTTAATTGTTGTAATAAAGATTTTCCCACTTTTATTGTATCACTCCGCAACTGTGAGTGAAAAGCACGATGGCACGATGGCACGCAGGAAATGTCAACATAATCGTATTATGACCACAATTAATGCCACCCTATCGGGCGGTAATGTTTTGATAGTATTGTTTGGTTCTTTTTTTGTTTTTTGCTGCAAACAATCGCTTTCACCCCTTTTTTTCGGCTGGCTGGCAAGAATTATGGCGCTTCGGTTATTTATGCGTTTACATCCCACCAACGCCAACGGTTTCGTTTCCTTTCATTTGGCATCCCTTTTGTTATCTACGGTGGCTCGTCTTATGCTGCACCCGGGGCAAAGACACATTAAAGATTATGTACGTTACCGTGCGTTTTTGGGCGGGTTGGCGGTTTAATATCTTATTCCACGCCACGCGGTACAAGGCAGCGAAAACGAACGTTAAGGAATATTTTATCCGAACCAAAGCAAATTCATCCCACTTCCGGGGCCGTGTCATGTCTCTTCCACTCCCGTGCAATGTGCTTTGTTTCATTGTTTTGTTCTGTTGGGACATTTTTTAGTTTGGAAGGCTTTCTTTTTTGCTTTGTTTTAATCAAATTTCTTTCCTTTTTTTTACTTAATTTTAAGGAAGAATGGAAGGAAACAAACTTTTTCGCCAAACACAATAATGTTGGATTAAATTTTTGTTTTGCCAGCAGAGATTGTTTTTTTCCCTTCAATTTTGCTTCATAAAAAAATGCATTAGGTCAAAGGATGATGGAATAGAAGGAGCAAAGGAAAATGAAAAAAGAAAAACCCAACATAACCCTCAAAACGACCACCCCTGAAGTTTAGTGGGCCCTGCGAACGGGAAATTTTCTTTAATTACTCTCATTGGTGCGATTAAAAAATTAAACATTTATTATCTTCATTAATCCCCCCCCCCTCCTCCCGGGGGGATGTGTGGGTTGTGGGAGGGATGGAAATGAAAAGCATGGTTTGGGGCAAGGTGGTGAAAATCTGCCAAAAGTGTGTAAGTGTGTGTGTCTTTGTCCACGATTCCGAGTGTTGGTGCGTTTCTAAACATCTTCGAACGGTTTATGTTTTTTTTTCTCCATCCGTTCTCACCGTTACTAAACGATGGAAAAGCGGTTGTATTTTTCCTTCCACGTTTTGCTCTTCCTTTGGCACCACACTTTGCTTTTACACGTTGAGTTGAGTTTGGTTCGTTCGGTACGTGTGCTGCAACACCCACTCGAGTTGGTTCATGGTTCATTTGTTCGCTTTTATCTGCCGTTGCCGTCCTTACTTTTCCGGCGAGTTTTCGCCACGTCACTTCGGCACTTCCACGGCCACCCGAAGGGGGGGGGGGAAAGATTGTGCCAAGGCAAAGTTTGGCGTTTTCCTCACAAAAAGCACCTGTTTGTGCTGGAAGAAAAAAAACATCCCCCTTGCCATGGCCCCCCCCTCAGAACCACCAAACCGTGGGTGGTGTACGTTCGCGATGCTCAATTTTTCTTTTGGTGAAAATTTAATGAAGCGATAAATTTCTTCCCGAAAATGTGTCCATGGTCCAACTCTAGCAAGAAAACGAAAGAAGAAAAAAAGCACATCCCATCCATTTCCAGCTGCCCACCCAAAAGCCCAACGGGTGATAAATTCCATGACCGAACCATGGGCGCTAACCATTTTTACGACTCGTTGTTTTTTTTTTGTTTTTGTTTTTGGAGAAGAATCGAGGGAAAGGAACTGACAGGGATGCCATTCCCTTGACGGTGTAACGTTTCGTCGGTAATTAAATTTGATAGAAGACCGATAAAGGAAACAAAACACCCCGTTGCGGATAAACGCAACGCGCCACAACGGGGTGTGAGGTCGCATCATTGGGAAGGGTTAGTCGAACAGCGGGAAGAAAGTTGCTGAACAGAATTGGCTAGCTAATGGGGCAACGTTGGTGGGATATTTTGTTACACTAGAGCAAATGGATTTTTCCCGCGGTTACTTTCTCTCTCTCTCTCTCTCTCTCTCTCTATCTATCTATCTCTTTCTCTTTAGTTTGAATTCGATTTCTTTTACGCGGAAGCACTTTCTCGATGCTAACGCGCGTTTAATGCAGGCGAACTGAAGTGTGGTGAATTTAAGCACTCAAACCAAAAGCGCCTAAAAGTATGCAATTGTACGACACATTTGTGTGTTGAATTGGTGTATTCAACAATTAAATCAAACAAGAAATGAAAAAGCGGGTATGATGATTTGCATCCTTGGCAAAAAGAACTAACTGTAACTTATAAACTTCTTATATATGTACTTTCTTCGTTAAATTCAAAAGCAAAATAATTTGGTTTACTAAAACTATCGGGATTTGTACGCGACTTTTTGTGGTTCACCTTGAGGTTCAGCAGGTTTGAACAAATTTGATTAAAATGATTTGCTTCTTCTAAAAGTTCAAAGCTATGGGATTATGTGGTATTGCTTTTCATCGTTCAACAACTTTCTTTTCCAAAATTAAATTTTATAAAATTGCCATACAAATTTATCATAAAAGTTTAAGCATAATTTTTTATTACTTTTGAAGGAAAATTCAATATAAGTCAAACACATTTTATGAATGAAAACTTTCAAAATTATGCAATTATAAGTTTACTTTAGTGTTACCTCTCTTTTTTATTAATTTATGAAATGTAATATCAGTTTTGTTTGAAAATTGCTTAAACATTTCCTTGAAAATATTTTATATTCAACATTCCGCGTAGTTGCTCCTTCCTTGAAAAAGTCCATAAATCGTGAGGATTCTCTGTGTGCATTTCGTAAGAATGTTGAAAAGCGGTTTGAAGTAGTACATAATAAATAAGTAAAAGTCAAAAACATGATGTATTGTAGAATCGTTAAAAAAACAATAACGTGATTTAAAGCAACTGAACAAGATTCATTTTCTGATTCGGTACGAATGTATGTAACTGTTATCCTAGTTATATGCACTCTGCTTTAGAAAAACCTAAATTTAATCCAAGTGCAATGCAATGAGCTGTAATAATTTATCTGGAAATGGAATTATTTTTCGCTAATGTTTTGTTGGAATCACCGCACCGCAACGAGCTACACGGCACGGCACACGGCAATCAATACGTCCCCCATTAGCATGCAAGCACCGTAGACGGTTGTGTGTCGTGTGGCTGTAAGATTGCGATCCTCTCGAACCTGGCCACTGCAAGTGACTGCATTTTGGTTCGCAAGTGCACAAGTTGTGGTGTGCTGTATCGTGCAAACAGCCACTCGGGACACACTGCTGTGGTGACCGGGTGGATTGGATACTGTATATTTCGTACCACGGATACGTTCGACAGCGGAAGCACGTAGTCGATATAAATCCCAACTGAAGCACTTTTATGACTAATGGTACCGGCAGCGGTAGTAGCGCACAGGCAATGCCACGCAGAAGAAGGTTGCTTCCGGCAGATAAATTTCCACATATTATTCAGTCGAGAGCATCTTCAAGTTTTGACTCGGCACGGCCCCCCACAGCCACAGCCCACGGGACATTCTCGTTTGATTATGTTCCGTAATCGTTTGTGTTATGATTGAGGTTTGCTGAACCGTGCATCGCATCAACGGGATAAGCTAATAATCGAAGCATACAAGAAGGCACGCTTACGAGCCTACATCCGCGCGTTACGGTGCGATCATTTCCTCGAGAAGGCCCTCCCGGGAGGTTCCGAGTCATGCTTCGGCGGTACAATTATGCTACGCCGCCGCGGATGAGGACGGGCTTTTTCGCTTCGTTCTTCGCATCCCTCGAGCGAAACCGGCTTCAAAGGAATTGGCATTTCGCTTCACGGTTTCCCTCCACCGGTTGGGATGGATGGACGCTTCTTTTTTTGTTGTTGTTGTTCAAGGAAAGCTTTCCCCCCACACACACACACGTACACACACAGATTTTTCTTCGCAGGGCTCTTATGTGTGTGTATGCGGGTATGCCACAGGGCACCCACAGTGGTAGTGATTTTCTTTCCTTTACCGCATCGCTGCGTCCGCTGGCTGCGTTGGCTGCGTTCAACGCTTCAGTTCAAAGGAACAAACACACACACACACACACGGTCGCGCGGATGAAATACCTCGAGTGTGCGCGGAGAAGCGGAAAAATTTACGACAATCTCATAAAAAGATGCTGGGCGCTTAAAATTTTCGTCCGACTGATTCGACCTTTCCGGCAGAATAAAAGGAGCGCAGGTCGGCGGGAAAAATGCGTTTCTCCTCGTTATAATACGCGTAACACGCACACCAGCCTGGTTGACAAGGATATTCGGTGCTTTGGTTTCGCAAACAACGGAACGGTAACGTAAGACGGTATGTTTTTTTTTTTATAAAGAATAGGTTAAAAATATTTATCAGCGCATGGCCATGTAGATGGCCACAACAGAATAGGGCACAATAAAAGGACAATGTACATCATTTGTTAGGAAAATGGCTATTCAGTAGAAAATATGCTGCTAAAAACATGTAGAAAGTGTGTTGAGTCGAACGAAATTCGGCCAAGTTCTGTTGATCACTAGAAAAGCGCCTGAAAGTATGCAATAAACAATGTTTAATAGCACTTTTGATGATCGGCATGTGCAGTTCACAGGCTATGTTTTAGAACTTTACAAACTTTGTTTTGAAAAACAAACAAGCTTCTGCAAAAGGCAAATGTGTTAGTGGCCAATTTATCACAAAAACAATAACCCATTCAATGGCAGCTCAACACTGCAAAACGATGTGTAACGGATTGTAAACACTTCCCTTATTATGTCAGTCTGTCAGTTGCACTTGAATTGTCCTCATTTCCTCGCAACTCTGCCATCATAAAGTGGTAAAATTACTATATTCTCAAAAAAAAAAAAAAAAGAAAGAAGAATGATAAAATGGAATCCACATCTCACTCAAAACGACAAAAATTGTGCTAAAAATGCTTATGCCACAGCGCTCGTACGTTAAACACACCGCCCATAGTCAAGTGTGGCTGAAGCATGTTGCTTGCGGTGCGATGTGGAATTCAAGCAGTGCTTCAAAAAACCGGAAGAGTTGGAGCACCACTTTTCCACCGAGCCACACTTTTGAGGCTTTCCCCCCATCGTGGTGGGAATGGGCGTGAAACAAAAAACAACGTCAACAACAAACAATCTGCTCCGCACCAGATCTTTGATGGAAATGAAATGTATGTTGAAGATGTAATGTATCGTCCAACCCCCGCCGCAGATGAATTATGAATTACTTTCGGTACGATTCATCATGCCCGGGGAACGCCAAGAATGGGGGTTTTTTGTGCGTCACGCCGCGTCTAAGGACTAATTATGTTGCCACTCGTGCCGCGTGGAAGATGCGATGTCCTTCATCTCTGGCGACACGTTAAATTCAATTACCATCCCTAATGTGTGTGCGTGCTCCGGCGACAGTACAAGTAGCCGTCCCTTACCCAGCCACCCAAAAACCCCGCAGCCTGGTGTAACGTTGACGACCGTGGAGACCCTGTTTTTGTCTTCCATTTCCGGTGTTCGGTTGCGCCATTCGGTTGTCAGACGAAGTTAGCTGATTAAATGAATGAAACTGTGGGGATGGTTCGGGGCAAGCTTCACCTCATTTGTGCCATTCGTCCCTAGACTGTCCGCCGGAAGTGCGTGTGCAAGTGTCTTAAGGATAAATTGAATCTAATCCGACGCCGAACCACTGTCAAAAAGTTTGCAGCGTCGCGTTTGTGCGTTGCTGTTAAATAATTCATCGTTCAAGTGTGGTCACACGAATGATTATAAGAAAGCAAAGTAAACAATCAAGAAATGAGAGTAAAAGTTTGCCACTGCCTTCGAATCAATATATTGAGATTGAAAGGAGAACCGATCGCTTCTCGTGTTCATTTGCTTCAATTGCTAAGCACATTGCATAACTTTAGGCGCTAAAACTTCTTCGGTTTGCATACTTCCGATGTGTTTTGAGTGAAAATGTGTTTCAAAGTAAAATTTGTTCGCCTAAAAATATAAACACTTCGCACAGCAACATTACGTTTATTTCATGTGCTTGATAAATTAAATTTCTTTCTTAATTTAGGAAGCTTTTAAGCATGAACAACTCAAACACTAATTAGCGTTCTACGGTTCTAGCAAAAAAAAAAAACAAAGTGCCAACAAAAACAACAACATCTCATTTACCCGTAGTCCTTAATATTGCTCTAATTTCTACGAAATCAAAATGAAGACCGACAGCCAGAATAATGAATTAAATTTTAATTAAAATGCCAACAATTTATCGACTTCTGCGCGTCTAGATCGTCTTCCAGCCAAATCGTGCTACCAAACGGACCAAAGAATGGAGTCGAATTTTATACTCCAGCTTGGGCTCGGCTGAGCTGGGCTAAAGAAGAAAAAAAACAAGAAGGAACAAAATTGCCCATGCCCTCCAAAAATGGACACATAAAGATGCTTTATTCATCGAACGACCGTACCGGAGCGTTTCTAAATAGTTCGGTTGAATTTATTAGAACAAAAGCAGCGACGAATGCGAACGGTGGAGGGTCATTGTGGAGCTGTGGCAGGTTAATTAAAAATTAATAACTCACCTTGAGCGAAGCTTCCCAAGCTTGCTGTTGCTGCTGCTCCTAATAAATTGCATTTGATCGATGAGAACAACCATCGGTTGGGTCGTTGAAATATGGGCTTCCGTCTTCTACTACGTACTGAAGCGGGGAACGAACGTTTCGTGGTACGTGTAAGGACATTTACAAGAAAGGGACACACATTGACGTGCCAGATCTAAATGTAAATAGAAACAAATTGTTGCTTTATATCGCCAGTGTGGTGTGTGCGGTACTGTGTTGTG
>STHB01010275.1:0-14162 GCA_018908115.1 Anopheles rivulorum | reverse complement strand
CAGTTTACTCGGACAAAGGATTGAAGCTGAGCTTGGCAGAGAAGCGAATTTGTGGCACCTTGTCAGCAGAGGATGAAACCGACTGCGTCCCACTCAAGACGGGTGTCGCTTTGCAGGAACGGGCTGCATACGGTACCAGCGAGCGCTATGTGCTGCGCGGATTGGATGGGTTCGGGCTTAGTTGCATAGCTGACGTACCGCCGACTGTGTTCATCAATTTGTACGCTTACCTCGACTGGATGCTGTACAACATGCGGCCCAACGAGGTAGACGAGACGGCGGCAGATTCCACGGTCGAATCGAGATGGAAGAAGTTGCAACAGCAGCAGGGCAACGAAAAGTTGCGCCTCTTTGATATGGATACTTGCGGCGAAAGATTAACCGTGCAAGGGAATGCCCGGTCGATCACTTACATGCCGTGGGTTGGTTCGCTCCAGGGTATTGAAGATGTGTTTAAAGCGCCTGAGCGATTGCAAAGCAAAATAGTGCTCATCAGCGAGTGGTACGCACTAGCTCCGGCTCATATATTCAACAAAACGATGTCGTGGTAGGTACATCTTTCTCACCTTCTTATCGTAACCTTGGCAATCCAAACTAATGCAACAACGGTGTACTTTCAGGCGTTCAATTACGCTTGGCTACCACGATGTGCTTTTGCAGTTGCGGTGCGAAATTTTGAACTGTGATCCACCCTATCAACAGTTAGCAATCAAACGGGTTACTATACATCCGGACTACGATGGAACGTTAAACTTGAATAATATTGCGCTGATCGAGCTGCTCGAACCCGCAAACACGACGAAGCCTTTCATCAGTCCCATCTGTATGCCGCTGATGGAAGAGTTTCGCAACAGTACACCGCTGGAGTACGGAATGTCGACCAGTCTGTTGGATGCTAGAAGAGTGGTCCGCTTAAGCTCGCTCAACTGTCAGGCACGGCTCATCCATCGGGCGTACTTCTATACTAATGATGAAATTCCACTGTGCGCCGATGACTACGAAAGTGGCGCTACGCGGTTTGTGGAACATGAAGGATCGACACTGCAAGCGTTGTTATTTTTTGCCGATCAAAAACGATTCTTCCTTAACGGAATAAGCTTTCTTTTGCGGACGGAAACGTCAGAAAACGAAGAATTGCCCTACTTTTTTACTGATACTAACCGGTATTTGGACTGGATCGTGGATAGCATGAATATTGCTACCGATCGTAACAACACATTCAACGATCGGACGTCCCAGCAGAGCCATATGGTTCGCTTACCAGTACGAAATGTGTCCAAAAGAAGGCTTTTCAATTTTAACACCTGCGGGTTAGAGTCGAACCTTTCTACGGAACCGTGGGTAGGTTTCGTGGAAGCATGGGATACTCTTTCAAAGTCCTACCAATCCACAAGCTGTGCCGTGACCCTAATCAGCAATTGGTATTCCGTGGGTCCTGCGCGGTGCCTTAAGCATCCGGTAGAGCAGTGAGTATTGTAACGCAAGGGTTTCTTGCCACCATAGTATAATTGATTTTGGTTCGTATTGTTTAATCTTGCTGCAGGTCATTCGTGCAGTTTGGTGGTTACAAAAGGTTGACAGAAATGGAGTGCAACGGTGAAATATGCAGACCGCCAACACAAAACATTGCGATCGAGAAGATCATCCTGCATCCTGGGTATAACATCCTCAACCATGACAACAACATTGCGCTTGTGCAGCTTGCCACACCGGTGGACATTTCGCAAGAAAACGTAAACCCCATTTGCTTACCAGTTATAGACGAGATACGTAGTTATGATGTATCGAGCATGAAGTTGGCTTCGTTTGCTGCTGTGTTAGATAAAGACTTGATCACCAGAGAGGTTGGAGATAAGTACATGGACCCTGGCGAGTGTCAAAAGCGATGGGATGGCTTAGTGTTGAATGTTCCGATACGGCACACAAAACTGTGCTCACTTATGATTGATGATCTGGAGTGTTATAGTGTAGGGCAAGGTTTTCCACTGCATACGACACAACAGTTATTGGGAACAGAACGACGTTTTCTTCGTGGCGTACTGACCGAACGATCGGGAGGCTGCGACAGTTACTATCCGTTAGTGTACTCAGATGTTGATGTTTATATCGAGTGGATACTGGAGAACATGGATGTGACGTTAAATGCGCTGGGAACAGCAAGCAATTTAACAGAGTATCTGATTTTTGTGTAGAATTGTTGTAAAGCTGAAGTTCTAATAAATGCGGATGTGTATGTTAAGATGTGTTGGTAAAAATCCATCATTTCTTCAAATAAGCATGAAGGTATCGCACGATTCATCGCGAATGTATAACTCATATGTTTGAAAGAAAAAAAGTAAGTAAGTAAGTAAGTAAGCAAGCAAGTAAGTAAGTAAGTAAGTAAGTAAGTAAGTAAGTAAGTAAGTAAGAATTGACGGCTGTGTTCGTAACTACCTTTAATCTTTAGAACACAATTTGTGAGTGCATGATTTTTCTTATGTCAAGGTTACAATCAAAATCATGAATCTGTAATGACCGGTTTTAAGCTGTTCTTCAACCAATTCGGCTTGCGTTGCGTACCAAAAATTAATTATTGGGTTTTTTCGATTGACCGGTAACTGTTACGGTGCAGATTATAAAACCGGTTCGAGATTTCTGTTTATTTTGGAAATTCTCAAAACTATGCCGGAAACCAGTTTCCTAACTAAAGCGCCAGTAAAGGCCTGCCTTAACGAACTGTAACGAAAGACATCATAGAAACCAGTTTGTTTTTACTTTTTGCAACAAACAGCTGTACACACCACCACCTCAAGTCAGCAGTCATTCAACGTTTTTAAGTGGAAGAGTGAAGACGCAACATGTATATTACGCTGTGAATCAAAGGCGATAAGGTTTGGGAAGATTTCATTACCCAAAACTAGTGGCATTTTGAAAACGAAACCATGCATTGGGAGCTGATAAGTGTCCTGATACTGTCCAGCGTGTTGTGCACGATGACCCAAACGCTAGGGCCGAACCGTTTGTCGTGTGGCAAACGTCGAGTCAAGACAATTCATCTCATACACAAAGGTGTCGACGCGAAGCCAGGCCACTGGCCGTGGCATGCCGCCATCTTTCATCGTGTGCGCGGTAAACTGGAGTACGCATGTGGCGGCTCGATCATAGACGAGGAAACCATTCTCACTGGTATGTAAAACAAAAGGCGTTTGAAATTGTGTTCCATCATTTTGAGTGTTGGTCTGCATTTTTATAACAATGGTGTCATTTCTGATCAAAAGCGGCTCACTGCGTGGTCCTCGAGAATGGGCCTATCCCGGAGAAGCAGATATTAGTACGTGTGGGTGCTATTCATCTCACCGAGGAGAGTGAATACGTCCAGCAGCACGCGGTAGACGAAGCAATAGCCCATCCAGGGTACAATGCGAACGGATTTGTGAACGATATCGCACTGTTGAAGCTGACCAACAATATCACAATGACGGAGTTCGTGCAACCCGTTTGCCTATGGACGATGGATGACGGACAGGAGAGGATCGTCGGTAAGAATGGTAGTTTGGTAGGGTTCGGACTAAACGAGCAGGCTGCTGTGTCGGACCAGCTGAAGCAGGCTACGATAGGTGTGGTGGACGCGTTGACATGCATCAAAAGTGATCGTGTATCGTTCGGCAACCAGCTGACGTCGGAGATGTTTTGCGCTGGCGGGCAGCAGGGCGTTAGTGCCTGCAATGGCGATAGTGGCGGTGGATTATTCTTCAACGTGGAAGGCAAATGGTTCGTGCGAGGCATCGTCTCGTTTATTCCGTTGCGCAGAGGTACGAAACTTTGCGATCCCTCCAAGTACACTGCCTTCACCGATGTGGCAAAGTATATGGGGTGGATCGAGCTGTTCGTCAATCCGCGTGTGCTTTTGTTTGACACCAACGAGCTCGAGGTGGATTACGAAGAAAAGTTGTCACTTTTTAACTTGAGCACGTGCGGTACGCATTCCGAAACGTTTGCTGCTGATGGTAAACCGACGCCACTACCGTGGCTTGGTTTGGCCGTAACGAATGTGCCAACGATAAGGTGTGTCGTGACGTTGATCAACGAATGGTACGCAGTTGGTGCGGCAAGTTGCTTCAAAGATGGTGCCAAGGAGTAAGTATGGATTATGTTTACTTTGCTACAAACTCTGTCCATTATTGACCATGATTCGTGTGTGAAAGGTTGCGTATTTTGCTGGGCGGACAGGAAGAGCTACGTGAGCGGAAATGTTTCGAACGTGAGGGTGTAATGGTATGTGCCATTCCAACTCAGCTTCTGAGTATCCAGCGTGTGATCATCCATCCAAGATTTAGCATCAACGCCATCAGCAACGATATAGCACTGATCGAGCTTCGCAATCGGGCAGACACTACGCAACCGAACGTGAAGCCCATTTGTTTGCCGGTGACGCCGGCGCTGTACACTAATCTGACGTCCAATTTGTCGGTGATGGCTTACTCAACGACTGAAGCTATTTACAGGGACCAGATCGTGTACCACGTGGATTTAGGTTTGTGTGCGAAAGCATTCGATAGGTCCGGATTGCCAGTGGAAGAGAAGAGCGTTTGTGTGGTTGTCCCAGACGATGATGTGCCAAAGTGCAACTCCATTGGTAGAGGCACACCTTTGCAGGAGCGTAGGCTGTTCGGTGCTGACGAGCGATATATATTGCGAGGCTTAGACATACTCGGTCTAACATGCGCGGGTGCCACAAGCATCCTCAATGCCCATCTCGATCTGTATGCATATCTGGACTGGCTACTGTACAACATGCAACATCACGGGGAACAAAATGCCGAAGTGGAAGCCGCAAATGCGAGTTTGGCCGAATGGAACAAGCTGCAGCAGGCACCGGGCATGGAAAAGTTAAAGCTCTTCAACATGGATACGTGTGGTTTAAATGTAAATGCCGCTGGTTCGACACTCATTCCCTGGCTCGGCACCTTAAAAGCTATCCAAAATGCATCGAATCTGTTGCCTGCCTTCGGGCGATCAATAGTTAAACCCGAAGAAACGGAAAGTTTAGTAGTGCTGATCAGCGACCGATATGCTTTGGCTCCGGCTCACGTTTTTAGTGAAGCGGCATCATGGTAGGTATCATTTAATTTATGTTCTAATTGCGATATTTTCATTAATTATTAATTTATTTTCATTTCGACTAATATTGAAGCGGAATGAATCTCAAACCCAAATGAATGACTTTGAATCTCTGTAGGGGATCATTTAGTTATTACGTCACGCGGAAGGACATTACTTCTAGAGTTATGATTTGTTACATAGATGATGGACTTAAAATTCGAAAAACCTTCTTTCGTTGTACGAAGGAAAGCGACTGTCAAGTGCAGTACAAAATATGGATGAAGATCAAGTGTACATGAAATCTTTAATATTTTTTTGTGGTTAACGATCAGAACCAGAAAATGAATGAAACAGAAGAAAATGTGCTTTTGCTTGAAACTTGTGATGTTTAGGGAGATTGATACAAAGTTATCTTTCAAAAGATCCATTCTGATTAATAAAGTTTTGATCATTATGTCTTTTATATCGGAGAACCAATTACTATGCTGAGGAACTTCAAACTTTAGAAAATCATAGAGCACAAGTGATGCCGTCGTAAGCAGCGGAGATCAATAATTTATTAAGACTGAAGAAGTTATGATGAAACCGATAACACGAGACACGTTGTAAACTATGCCTCAAGCACGAAAGAAGGATGAAAATTGTCAATTTTTGCGTAATGTTATTGTTGAATGAACCCTGTTATGAAGAATGAGTAATCAGTCTCTGGTTAATAATTTCAGGCGATCAATTATTTTGGGATACACACGTTACGATCCGTTGGTGGAAATTGGTTGTTCGTTTCAAAGATGTGATCCACCGTACCAGGAGGTAGAGATAAAAAATATTACCATCCATCCGGAGTACAACGGAACCTCAAATATGCACAATCTCGCTCTAATAGAGCTGCTGGAGCCGGCCAACACCTCGAAACCCTTCATCAGTCCCATCTGTATGCCGCTGACGACGAAGTTTCGCAACAGGACGTCGTACGAATTGGTGGTCCCGACGTATATTTACCATGAGCAAAGCAGTAAATTGTTGCCATTGGATCTGTTAAACTGCCAGGAGCGATTCGCACAGGAGGGATATTTGGTAACGCTGACCGATCGCTCACGCTGTGCAGTTTTGGACAAAGACTATGGTGAAGCAGCGACGGTCAAATCGGGCGCACCATTACAAACATTATTGCAGATTGGAGAGAAGCAGCGTTACTTTCTTGCCGGTATGAACAGCTTCAAGGATTTGGAGAACTACCACAATCCCAACTATCCGTATCTGTTCACCGACATTAATCCGTATATCGATTGGATACTGGAACATATGCAACTCAATGATCGTGAAACTCCGCCCACCGATCTTGAGCGATCGGACTTGACCCGTATAGTTCCAGTGCCGGTACGCAAAACATCGAAAGGAAGGCTTTTCAATTTTAACACTTGTGGCAGGTACACGAAAGGTTCAACTCCAAACTCAACCTATGAAGCAGAACCATGGACAGGGTTCGTATATGCCTGGAACCCAATGTTCAATTCTACTGCTTTTGACAGATGTGCTGTGGTGCTGATTAGCGAATGGTACGCTCTCGGTATGGCAAGTTGCTTAAATCAGGAAAAAAAGTAAGCATTTCAAAAGAAAGCTTTACTAGCAGTAGAGTTCGAGGTAATTATGTCTTTTTTCCGCAGGCTATCCGTACAGTTTGGCGGGTACAATACGGTGACCGAAGAGCATTGCTTCGAGTCCGATGGAACGACGATTTGCCGACCGATAACGCACATGGTTCCGGTAGAGAAGATCATCGTACATCCGCAGTACAGCCGAGCCACTTACGCCAACGATATTGCTTTGGTGCAGCTGGCCACACCGGCCGATATTACGCAAACGCACGTAAAAACCATCTGTTTGCCAATCATCGACGAGATTCGCAGTTACGACGTGTCGAGTATGGCAACCGTTACATTTGGCATGTTCACCGGTTCCTTCGTAACGGCAAAGGTAGACGGTCGATACATGAACACGACCGAATGTCAAAGGCGTTGGGATGGATTAGCGTTGAACCTTGCGATACAGCACACAAAACAGTGTAGCCTGTTGCTGCACGATCCGGACGATCCTTGCTCTAGCATATTAGCGTTGCCAGGCTTTGCACTTCACACAACACAGAAACTGCGTGGGATAGAGCGTCACTTTATCCGCGGTTTGCTCGTAATGGAGTCCAGACTATGCAGCACGTACTATCCTGCGATCTACACTGATGTTGATGTATACCTAAACTGGATACTACAGAATATGGATGAGAAATTGAACGCGTTAAGCAACACGTTTAACTTAACGGAACGATTAATTTTCGTTTGAACACAAATTGTTAGTAGTGCTTCAGAAGTGAAAAAATAAACAGCAAAATAGATAAATCTATGAATGAAAAATATTGTTTTTTACATTGAAGTGAAGTTTTCGTGTGAAATGAAACTAATAAAGCAAATATGTATAACTCGATGTAATTTTCGATTCGATTTTTATACCCAATTTAGAGACCGAGCCATCCTCTAGTCACACAGACATGATTGGGTAATGTAAATAGTTAATTTGTAATAGTTACTGCAAAGACTGTCCGTCAACTTGACTTGAAACTTTGCTTAAAAGCCGATCTTCTTTAAGTAATACATCTAGCTGAAGAAAAGTTGAGTAAGGTCGAGTGCCAAGTAGTCTTTTTCTAGTCGTCCGTCTGCGTAATTCAATCACCGAAAAGTTTAGCAAAATTTCACGATGGATATTGACAGCAAAGTGTCAAGTTGTCTGACGTTTCGTCAGGAACAAAGATGCCCCCTGTCATGTCTTAATTTCTCGCTCGTCACTCATTGACAATTTCGAGTGGCCGAGCCGAGTGGTGTGCGTGATGAGAACCTTACGACGCTAGTACCCTCTTTGGTTAAAACTGTGATATCGCTCCTTGTATTGATTGAACCGTTGGTGGATCGTTGTCCTCCCAAAGGGACATCCTCCCAGAGGAATCGGATAGAATATTTAAGTGAAAACCTCAAACGGAGAATTCTATCCAAACATTTTAAGACCATAACGGAGTGGCAGTTAACCATGATGACCACTTTAAAATTAGTCCATTTTTATCAATGAATACACATTGGGTTTTGTTCAACTAATTTAGTATGAGAATTTCACTCATCTTGGAAAGGAAGTCAAAAAATAAATAAAGTAAAACGAGCCATGATGTTGTCGTGCTAATCAACATAATTTATCTTTCGAGCAATTTCTATGGCGTATAGTTATGCCCCAAGCGTACGGAGCAAGAAAAGAAAAACCGGAAAAGTACAGCCAACCAAACATCATTGCCGAGCATCCTTTTTCCCGTGCGAGTTATGGGTCTTCCGTCTAGACGGAACAAATGTTTCGACAATACCACCTTTCTGTCACTGATTTTCTCTCCCATCCGCCACCGGGGAAACCGACCATGTCGACAAAGAACCATTATCATCGGTTTCGGTGATGTGCGTCTTGCTCGAAACTGCAACCGGCAAGATTGAGCACTGGGAAAAGAACTTTGGTGAAGCATTAATTTATGTTACCGCCATTATTATGAACCTCTCGACAAATCGAATCAATTCGTTCAGTGCACCATTCGGTGCGGGCTTACCTGACCGTGCTTGATTGGAACATTTCGACTCCGTTAATACCATTCCGAATACAAAGACCGTACCGTAAAACCGAACTCTTTTTGTGGGACGTGTTTTCCCAGCGGACGCTCTTTGTTTTTAGCCGGAACAGCAAGCCTCAGCACGAAATGGGTTGAAATCGATAGGTGAAACGGCAAAGTATCAATTTTCCCTGCGGAATATGTTCCCGTCAAACCCCGAAACGTTCGCACTGACACGATTTTCGCTTGAGTAAGGTGAGGAAATTATTGATATCATCGGGAGTCTGAAGCTCTATTTTTACTCGATTTCAATGCCACTAAGAACTTTACTATTTTTTTCCCAAAAAGAGGAACTTCTTTGTAGCTGTGTGGAAGCTCTCGTACTGTTGGACTTGTTTCCCTATCGTTTCTAAGCAAAGCTGCATAGAATTCTCCATCGCTCTGGCTCATCGATGCAGCGGCAGCAGTGAACGTGATTCAATCAAGAGTGACTCGACTGTGGTACACGATTCACGTGCGTCACGTACTCGGAACGGGCACCGGAATCACATCGGAACATGTGCCAGAAACGAACAGCGCAGGGGAACGTCTTAAGAATGGAACGACTCTGTTAGACATGTAGCAACAAAAGGAAAAACTAAAACGCTTGGCTGTGTCTGTAGGAGGAAAAGGTCAGAGTGGCAGCGTTTAATTTATGCACGTGTAGCTACAGACAGTTGTCGTTCACAGACACTCACTAACATGAATGAGATATAGATTTTGACACAAAAGAAGGCTTGTCTTGAAAAGTATAATGATGAAGTGAAAGTGAATGATTTAACGATATAAGGGTGATAATTTCAAACAAAAACAAAAAAAAACTGTTTAAAGCGAACAAAGCGTGTTGTTAAATGGGAAACGAAAGGATGTAATTTAGCTAATTGTATTATAAAACCTATAACAATAATATGAACCGTAAAGGAAATGATTCATTTTTATTCTCTTGCAACGTACTCATCCACAGATCGATTGATAAACAGAAGCTTTCATCAACACCTTTTGAAGTTATTTTTGTAATGCGGATAGTATACTGATAGGCGCGCTGTGATTGCAATTCAGGTGCAAATACGGCTCAAATGAATAAAAGTTCCTGGTCGTTTCGATCTTTCGCTCACGAGGCTATAACCAAGCCAAGGAACGGGTAGAAAACAAATTGACAGTTTTAAGTGGTAGTGAACCTACCACTGCACGTGACAGGTGGTGTAATCTTCCCGAGCACTGGAACAACTGAAACAAATGAAATCGGAAGTGTGCTGTTGGTTGCTATTTTTAATGCTATAAATTCCGCCTTTCCCTTTGCATGTGGGCCGGACAAAGTGATCGGCTACTCGGATGTGTTGCAAGCCAAAGCCAAAGGGACAGTAATGACAATCTATTTTTGTTATAGGTTACTATAGGGGGAGCAAGCTCACTGCAACCTTTTGGTGGGATGAAAGAAGATCCAATTTGGTACTTTCCATGCCATTACAGTGGAGTTTAATTTATTTCCAGTGTAAACCATTTTTAGAGCAGCAAGAAAAATGTGATTAATTTAAGCATTTCTTTACAGTAACAAGTTCGTGTAAATTTTTTTTAATTTCACCACATATCTGGATAAATCTTCAAGCGAATATATACTACTTTAATCTACTTTCACCAACACTAAATCGACCTTTATTTCGGGCTGATTGAATTGTACCGGACAATAGAAAAAGCTATTTATTGAACCATAAACAACTTTCGGCCCGGCGACCTTACCTTGTCTCATTGCTGTCTAATGGTCGGATGCTCGAATGGAGACGTTTAAATCTTGCCTTTCAACCACCTTCTTAGAGAGAAAAAAACTGGATAAAATGGGACAAGTCCCGATTGGGTAATATTTTTCCTCTCAACGGAACGGGACGTACCGTACGGCGTTATTGTGAGACCATTCCATGCGAAACGTGCCCCAACTAGTGTGCTCACAGAGTGGCAGGTCGTCCACTAGGTATGGAGCGCTTTTGGTTTTGCAGCTTATAAGCTTTCGATTCATAAGCCGTGAATTGACCACCAAAGAACCACCGACCGGTGCAGTCGATGATGGCGATGATTATGATTATTATGACAGGCTGTGCTGCCTGAAAGTCTGGCAAACATGTGTGCGTGTGTGTGTGTATGTGTGGGAATAAACATTGACGAAGTATGGGACCTCCACTCACCACTATCAGTATTCCATGGTTGGGACTTTCGACCGACTTTGGCTGGCAGCAAAACACACACCATGCTGTACGATGGTTCGGTGAGTTGAACGGCATCGCGAATACTGGCGGCATTTAAAGTGTTGCCAGACGCAAAAGTTGCTCTTCCTAACCCGTCATCCCGCCGGTGGAGATTAACTCGGATCATGCACGTGGCAAATGTGGGTTTTTTGTTCTTTGCCGATGTTTAGCCAAACTAATGGCGACAACGTGCGCCCGTACGTGAGGTGCATGAAATGTGCGCGATTCTAAGCATCGTGTCCGTCCGGGCACAACGCAAACCGGCAGATGCAGTTAATCGATTGTCGCGTTGTGATTTCTCGCTTTTCTGTGTTCTGTATTTCTGGGTTGTTTTTTTTTTGTTCATCTTCTGCCGTTTGCTTTATTTTTATGTTGTCAGCTTTGCCCGATCTTGTCGCCGTTTGTTGACGGTGTCGCGTACCCGCGTTAGCTTCCTTGACCATTTAGACCGGTTCTGCTGCCAGTGTTTTGCGCTCTGCGTTCCAATGTACGTCCCCGGTGATGGGGGGATCTAAATAATGCTTATGCTTTGTTCTGGCATGCTACTTCCCGAGGGAACGATACTGAGTGACCCGGAAAGCGTTTTTACCGTGTCCGGGCATTTGCACGGTACAGAAGCTGCCCTGTGGCAAATGGGTGGCGCTTAATGCTTGGTGATCACTGACGGCAGACGAAAAGAAAACAACGAACATTGAAAGTGTTTAAACGTACACACACAAAAAAGGACTGCAAAGTTAAGAGACTCAGCGGGGGTTAAGCCACGATTAGTTTGGGTGCCAGGTATTAAGAGGAAAAATGTTCTAAATTGGCTGTCATAGTGGGAAAGCAGTAGCAGTAAAAAAATAAACGAAAAACGGGTTTTATTTTGTTTTTAATCCAGTTTAGTTTAGCAGCATTAACTCCTGTTTCTACCTCATTTACAAGCCAAAAGCATTGAAGCTCCTGGCACATAATCCTTTCCATTGGTAAGTTTAGCTATTTTGTTGAAACTGTCACAATAATTTCAGTTTATTCCGATTACGTATATTACGTTACACGCATTGCATAACTCCAGGCGTATGAAAATGATAAAACAATATTTTTAAGTTTACTTAAACGTGAAGTTAGAGCTTCTCATGTAACTTTTCCTCGAACAACACGAATGTGTGATAAGTTAAATCACTGTGTAAAGAATCCTGTTGAAGGTATTTTTTTGGTTTTGATTCGTTTTCTTTTGTCTTACAAATTGATCCATTCGGAGGTGGAATTCGGATGCTTTATGGGCAATATAATTCAGCTTATGATTTTATTACTACTGCTCGTGCTTTATGTATCTTTTAACACTTTGCACACATATATTCACCACACACAATAGTTTTTCTTCTGCGGAAAAATAAAGCAACGCTGCAAAGTGCATTGTTTTGCACGAGCGCAAACGTTACGCTTGCTCGTTCGCCATGCAAATGTCTTTTCACACATATCATAAACCACCGTAAAATTTCAATTTCACTCTTCACACGCGTACACACACACACGCCAACTATTCACGGTTGGGAAGCGGTTCGTACGAACACAAACACGAGGCAAATAATTATGCGCTCGAGGAAAGCGCTGCGCTTTATGGAAGTTTCCGGTCGTATGAATTGCATTATCAAGTCTCGCAGCTCGCTTCGCATCAGTCAGCCGGGTATGAGTGTAGCGAAATGTATCATTGTCCCATCAGCAAAACGCAAAACATACACACCGAACGTACAATGCATGACACATAATATTTATAGCAGTTTGGTGGGACACTTCTACGGTGCGATAGATGGTGCTCATAAACTGTTGGTGGATGTCTGTCGAGAATTAAGTGAAGTGAATAATTTCTAGGAATTCTCCATCTATTCGAGAGAAAATGGTGTAGAGTGTGTTGCTTTTGTAAATAAATTACGTTAACCTTTTTTTCTATCTTACTATTTAAACGTTTAGAAAATTTTAAACCCTAACTAAAAAGCTTTTCTCAGTTGAAAGAAAGCATTCAGCGTTCTGGTACAATCGGTACTCAGGGGAATTGTAATTCGGTTTTCATTTTTCCATCCATAGCCATTGCCAATTACTGGCTAGCAAGCACACTTCTCTTCACCGTCTGAGAAGCGTCACAAATTCAATTCACCGTTTTGTCGGGTTTCCTTAATTTATGAAGCAATTGCTTTTGTTTCCTTTTTTTATTGGACCATCCGGCAGATACCAAGAAGGTTGACAAACAAAAATAAAAAAAAAAACACACACTAGCACCTCCCGAAAAAGGTTCATCATCTGGAGCGAAGTGACGGAGCTTTCGCTTGACCGAAAAGACTTTTCAGCTGCCAGCGGACAATGGCCGTGCCGGTTCGGTTCGGGTTCGGCAATAGGAACCTTTCGGCAATAGGAGCAAAGATTTACACCGTACCGTACGGTCCCTTCCGAGGAGTCGAGCCTCGGTGCGGATGCGGTTGCGGATTACTTACATCGAAAGCCCTTCGGGGCAAACGGGTAATCTCCGCAGCTAAACCGCCGACAGTTCGCCGTCCGGTTCGGGTCATTAGATTTCATGGTGCCTTGGTCGGTGTTGGACGGTGCGTAAACAAGACCCGGGGAACTGACACTGGAGGAAATGGGAGATTAGTGAATCCCCAGTTTTCGGATTTAGCCGAATGGATGGACTTGCCGGATGGTCAGTGTTTATGGGGTTGGTTGGAGCAAGAAACAAAAAAAAAAACGGTACGACTCTCTGATTGCATACCATTAGGCGCTGTACACGATAATGGGATGGAAGATGGTGCTGATTTACCGTTTAGCACGGATGCTCTGTGCACAACCTTAAGTGAAGGACATAATATATCAATTTACAAGACTGGCACTCGAATGAAGGAAGAGTTGGCTTGACTGTTTATAACAATGAACGATTTTATATATTGCAATCTCAAGCCGAAGAGCGTTGGGAAGATTATGTGGAAATTATTCTTAATGAAATCAAGCGCGTTACTAGCAAGCGCAGCGGTTCCAAATGTTTCGTAAAGATCGATAAGCAATAGAAATAAATTTTGCTAAAAATCCTACCAGGTTTAGAGCTGCCGCTCCTATCCTCATTACATCGAAGCATCGCTCCACGTGCAGATCGAACCGAAAAGGTGGCTTTTACATTGTGATAAGGATTATGTCAAGCCATTCATGAT